>CM068300.1:60926266-61056453 GCA_034768395.1 Linum lewisii
AACCACTTTGTAACTGGGGACCAAATTTAAAAGGTTGATTTATTTTAAAACCTTTTTTTTTCGAATCATAAAAAAAGAATGCTTACGGTTTTGACCTGCAATCCCATCAACATAGGACTTTTTTGACCCAAAATTTAAAATTGTAATTTTTTCGCAGTTTTCCCAAACCCCTGATAAATGAAAAAAGAAGAATTGTCCAAAAAAAAAAGGGGTGGGGGTTTTCCTGTAAGAACGTACTATTTTACACCATCTAGGGGGGGGAGTTGGTTCCGTTACGGGGGTTTTTTGACTTTCCCCCTGCTCTGTCCAAACAATTTTACGTGCGAAATTCTTCTTTAAAAAAAACCTTTTTTCCTTTTGGTTTGTTTGAGGGTTTTAATTCATTTTATCAATTCTTTTTCTTTTTCCGGGAAAATTTAATTCTATCTTAAAGGCATCAAAAATTTTTCCTATTTTAAGGGGAACTTGGTTTTTTATTTTAAAATTATGCATAAGATATTGTTTTTTTATTGTTTTATCTTTTTATTGGATTCCCCGCCTTTTATCTTTTTTGAGCCCTTTTTTTTGGTTTGTTTTTTAACCCCTTTGATTCTTTTTTTTTTCCCTTTTAATCTCGATTGGGGTCTTAAAATCATATTTTATTCAAAGGGGTTTTCGCTTTTTTCCTATAGCATTTTTCTTGTTTTGTTTATTAAATTTTAAATTAATTGTTTCTCGAATTTTTCCTTTTTCTTTTGGGTTTTAATTTCTTTTTCTCTTTTTCTTATTCATATTTTTTTATGTTCTAAAGCTTTCCTTTAAAAATTTTTCCAAGTTCGGGTTTTACTTAGTCTTTTATTTTTTTTAAATTTGGTTATCAAAATAATAAATTTTTTTTTTAAAGTCTTCCTTTTTTTTTCTTTATTAGATCCGTATCATTTGCTTTGGTTTTTTTTTTCCTTTAAAAAACCCGATTTTTGGATTATTGGATTTTTTTATTTTTTTTCCTCCTGTTTGGCCCTCCAATTCTTGTTGGAATCTACCGAGGGGGTTAAATTTTCCTTTTTGGTTATTTTTCTTGGATTTGTGGAGGATCTTCTTTGTTCTGCTTTTCTATTTTTTTTGGGGTGTTTCAAAACAATTTTCTTTTTAAAAATAAGTTTCTAGAAAATTACTTTTTACCTTAAATTTAAAAACTATGATGGTTTGGTTAAAGCAATTTTTGGTTGTTATGAAAATGGTTTTATTTTCTTTCAAAGATCGTCTTTTTTAATTCATATTTTTGTTTTTGTAAAAAAAAATTTTCATTGTTGGCTTAAATCCTTGTGTAGGTTTATGTCGATTTTATTATTCCTAGTTAAATTTTGATCCTTAGCATTTATTTTTCTTGATTTATGATTGTCATCCCCCATTTTTTTTTCTATCGGAGTTAACCCCCGTTTAGGTGATTTTTTTTTGATTTTGGGTTGTACTTAGGTTTTTAAAGCTTCTTAGTTCGCTCTTTATTTTTAAATTTTCCTAGCCCCTTTTTTAAATTTTTTTTTTGTTGTTTTTTTTAAGAAAAATCCATTTTCTTTAATTTTAAAGGGATTCTTTTCTCCTTATCTTTCCCTATTTTATTTATTTTTCTGTTAAAAGTTTTGATAAAAATATTTTGTTTCAAAATTTTTTTTTGATAATGTGAAGTTTGTTCTTTCCTTTATCTTTTTAACTCTATTAACCCTCTAGAAAAATTATTTTTTTCTTGTTTTGATTTTTCAAAATTTCATATTTTTGCCCCTTTTTAAGGAAAAAAAAAGCTTTTACCTGATTTTTGTTTATGGATCTTTTTTCTTTGTTTTTTTTTTCGTGCCCTTTTGTAGGTTGATTTTTTGGGGAGTGGTGATTTTTTATTATTTGGTGGTTTAAAATATTGTGTTTGAAGGAATCCAGGAACTTAGTTTCCCCCCTTCCCTTGGCCTCCGAACTTTAGAATTCAAGCCCCAAAAGAGGGGGAAATGGAAAATCTCAACTTTGAAACCCTTGATTTTATTTTTTGAAAAATTCCTCCCTTATAATGGAGGGGGGGCAACCCAAGGCGTCGTGCTTACACTAAAGGAAAAAGGGGAAAAAAGGGAAAAAAAATAAAAATTGAAAAATTTTTGGGGGACTTTTGATTTTTTTGGGGGCGGCCCCAACCCCTTTTCTTTTTTCTTCTTTTAATTTTTTTCTCCAAATGATTCCATTCCAATAATTTTTTTTTTGGTGTTGGTGAGGTTTTTGCTGTCACCATTTTGATACCCCCTTTTTTTTTTTTTTTTTTTTTTTTTTGTATTATTCCAACCCTTCACAGAGGTGGTCATCGTAGTTGTTATTGTTTTCATAGTTGCTTCTTTTTTATGTGGTAATCCAAGTGTTCCACTAATTTCGGGGGAACTCCTTGGGCCCTTTTTTTTATTGCTTCGAATTTTCGGCAATTAGCTTGTTTTTTGATCTGCTAATGATAAGATATCAAGACTGCTAAAATTCACCTTCGTCTGACTATTCGGCTCGATATTTGCAAAGTCCCCGACTGTAGTAGTCCTTTTCCCAGATGATTGGCCTTTGTTTTTTCCCTTGAGATTACCCTGGCGATAATCTTTATTTGATCCCCCCATAAGAATTACTGCTTTTGTCTTAGTAGTAGTTTCCTTTTTTTTTAAATATTGGGTGGCTGTTGTATATTTTGGAAAAGACCTTTTCCCTTTTGGCAAATGTTCCATATATCTTCGAATTATATACCCCATTTTTGAGGAAAAGTTTAAAAAATTTTTGACGTTGTTGTAAATTGGTACCCAAATACCCATATTGGTGAGATCGTATATTAGTTTGGGTGTTGTTTTTTCTGTTGCTAGGGCCCTTTTGGTCCGCCTTGTTAAGGGTAAAACCCTATTGTATTCGCTCCAGTTATTTTCAAATTTATTATTGTTTCCAATGGTTTTTGAACCCTTTAAAAAATGTAGGTTTCTTTGCTTCCTCTCTTTTTGGGTTGTTGGATGTTTGATGCGGGGTTTTTTTTTCATTACCATTCTTTTTTGTATTGGGTTCTGAGGGTCCTTTAAAGGGCCATTGCTTATATGATTGTTGAAGGGCTGCCTCTGCTTCTTCCTTTTTTTTTAAAAGATGGGTGGACGGGTTTTCCCTGATGTGTTGAGACGCGATTCCAATTTTGTATAGTCCTTGAATGGTCCGTTAAGATACCTACCATTTACTTTTTTTCCTTTCGTTCTTCATACTTTTCTTTTTCCCTTTTTCTTTTTCCCCATGTGGCCCCATGTGTTTTTTGTCTGTGGCTTGTTGTTTTTGTTTAATTTCTTTGGTGCTGTTTCCAGGTTGTTTTTTGTTCCTTGTGGATTTTTTTGTTGTTTTTGTTTCTGAGGATAGTGATGGTGTTTTTGATTTCCCTTTCCCTCCCCCTGCAGAAAATTTTTTTGTGATTCAAGAGCTTGGAGGCTCTTGTTTTTGCATCAGCTGATTCATTAGGCTTTGATTACCCCTTTCCCATTCCCTTGTAGGTGTCGTGAAGGAATTTTTGTTGACTTGATATATTCCCAAAAAAAAGGTTGTAATAAAGAAATTGTTGCTGCCACCGGATCAATCTTCCTTTGTTAAAAATCTGCGTAGCTTGTACCTCCCAAAAACCCGTTACATACTTAGAACGGGTTTTAAGTCAAACTTGTTGTAATAAATTTAATTTCCATTTTTTCAGTGTTCTGAGACAAGCTAATGTCTCAAATTTCCCTGTATTGGATAATTGTTCAGAGAAGTAAAAGTTCGAAAAATATTTGCATAATTTTTAGGGGAAAATTTATCCTATTACGGATTGATGACCTCGAGAATCCCAAGATTCGATAATTCTGTCCGAAGATGATAATCTTTAGGCTTTTCGCCAGAGATTTAACCTCATTTTGCTTCATGATATTACCAAAATTATCCATTTTTAGTAATTTTTTTTGCCCTTTTGAAGGCTAGCATACATCCGGCCCTGTATTTTTGAGGGGATCGGTCGGATTTTTAAAAGTCTTTTTCCAGGGGTTTTAAAATTTTTGGTAAATGCTGACATTTTTCTTTCTTAAAAAAAAAAATATTTTTGTATTTGATCATTCCCTGCCAGGTATTTTCTCAGAAATCTTTTTTTGCAAATACTTTCTTTCTTTTGCAAGGGTTTTTTAAGAATCCTTTTTCATTAGAATTTAAAAAATCCAAGAAAACGTTGAATTTGTTTCCTATTTTTAAGTTGATTGGAATTTATCAATTTTTTCTTTAGTATTGGGGGATAATTCAATTTCACCAAAAAGTTTTTTTCATACCAAGTACCAATCTCTTCCTGGGTGAGTTTCGATTTCTTTTTGGAAATAAATTTAAACCTTTTTTTTTTATTCGATTTAAAACGATTAAAAGTTTTTCACCCTATCTTCCTTTGTTTGATTAGAAAAAAAAAAAATTTTATCATAAAAATTTAAAAAAGCGGGGGTCTTTTTAAACCTCTAAATTATGACCCCTAAACGTTGATAAATAGCTGGTGCTTGTTTTAATCCGAAAGGTAAAACATTCCATTGTAATGTTTTTGTGGTGGACATGAAAAAGGAATGGTTTTTGGGATTTTCATGCAATCTTAGTCCAAAATTTAAACCCGATTTGCATCTAAACTACTAAACCATGTTTTTCCCCTTAAGTCTTTCTAATATGTAATCTTTCGGGAAAAATATAACTGTCTCCAAGGTATTTTCATTTAATTTTTGTAATTAAGTTACCATTCGTCTTTTCCCCGTTTTATTTCATTATTATTTTATACATAGAATGCAGGTGCACTATGTGGACTTATACTGTTTCTAATGATTCCTTTATCTAGGGAGTTCCCTACATTCCTTCTGAAATTCTTCTACATCTCTTTGAGTATATTGGATTTTATTTGGTACATTGACTTATATTGTTGGATCTTTTAGTTTTATTTCGATTAATTCGACGTTCTTATTTTTCTCTAAATCTAGAGGATGCTCACTACATATTTTATCCAAGGTTTCTTCAATTATTCCAGGGACTTATTTGGATATATTCAAGTCTATTTTTTATATTTTGTAAAACAATTTTTAAGGCTTCATTTTTTGTTATTATTTTTGTTGTAACCATTCTAGATTCTTGATTTCTCATTCTTGGGGCTTTTAAACTAATACTTTTTATTCTTTGAATAAAAGGTTGATATAGTTTAAGGAAATTGTTTCCTATTATTAAATCTAATCCAGAGTCATGTTGATATATGGTTTTTGCAGTGAAAGTGTATTGTTCTATGATAATTGGAACATAAGTTTTTGCATACCATACCTCATGTATAGATTTATCTGCAACTATGATTTTTAAAGGTTTTTCTAATTTCTCCCAATTTTTTATAGTTGTTCTTTTAGCAAAACAGAGGGTTGCCCCTGTATCTATATAAGCTAAATTAATTCCTATCTTCAATTGTTATTTTTATAAATGTTGCATTTGGGTTTCCCTTGGCTAAAGTTCTATTCGGACTCATCTGATGATGATGACCCTGAATAAAACTCGACTATTTCTATATCCGATAATTCACAATCCGAGTCTTCTATTGGTTCAAAACCATAATCATAGGCTAATCTTAATACTTCTTGTTTTTTATCATTTTTATTTTTCTTTGGACATTTATTAGCATAATGTCCTCCTCATTACATAACCAACATCGACAGTTGGTTTTTCCCTTTGGGCAATAATCTGTTTGTTTATTCTTTTGCTTATATTGTTTTCTATTTCTAAAATATCTATTTGGATTTTTATACTGGTTTCTTTTTATTCTTTATAAGGTACCTTCCTAATTTTCCTATACTTTCTGTGTTTCTTTTCATAGTATTTTTTATCTTTGCAACCATATTTTCCTATTTTATCCGTGCTTTGTTCACAGCATAATTCTATTTTAGCTTGCTTTTTAAGTTTTTCTTTATTACATGCTTGTTTATGCCATGCTTGAAGGACTAAAATTCTTCCTCCTAATGTGTTAGGAATACTTTCCTTTTTTAGTTCTTCTTCAAAAGCTGTTTCTACTTTGGATGCTACTATTGGTGGTAATTTTGCATATATTAGTTTATCTAAATCTTTCCTAGCAGATTCTATTACCTGATAATAATATTTTCTAAATTCACATATGAAGGATTCTAAATAGCACATATTGCATATTCTTAGGTTAGTTAAATGCCAAATAGCCTGTTGACTAAGCGTCGTATTTTGCTTTGTTTCTTGGGGATATCTCCCTAGAAATTCTTGGGTTATAACTTGTATGATTTTTCAAATGTTTGTAAGGCGTTATCTCCGTATAATAAGGTTTTTCCAGGTATATCCATAGTACTTAAATAATGATAAACTATTCGGTTGTCTTGTAAATTACGAAGTTGAATATTTCTGCTGGTGCTAGATTTTTTAAATCTTCGTTGGTTTGAATTAATATTCCTACCCTATTTTTCCAATCTTCCATTTCTCTTAATGGATCCGTACTACAGTCTAAGTCTAATACGTCAGGACTGATGGTGTTTGAATACTTTGGTATGTATGATTGAGGTTTTTATTCCATCCTCCATCTCGACGAGGAGTATACGAGTTTTTATATAAATATTCATCAAAAGAGATTTGTCCATCTGAATAATTATTAAAATTACGTTTTCTAGAGCTTTCCGGCTTTTCAGTTTTTACATAATTTGTATAGGGATTTTCATCACTACTATAGTCTAAAACTATTTTATCATTTTCGATATTATCTTCTGGTTCTGACTCAATAGAAATGGCTGCTAATAAATCGTTTAGTTTATTGATTTGCTCGTCTATATTTGTCATGTTAACCTATAGGGCGCTCTTATTGTTAATCTTTTTATATTACTTATTCTATTGTTTTCCAGATCTTCGATAGTAATACATCTCTTCTTTTCTATTTTAACTATTATTTCCTGAAGTTTTGTTATTATTTCTTCAATCCTAATTTCTTCTTCGGCCTTCTTCATTATTTTTTCATTTTTAGTTTACTCCATTAACAACTTACTTATTTGGTTCTTGCTATTTCTAATTCAGTATATAATTCTGCTTGTCTTTATTATTTGATGATTTAATATATCTTTCAGAATTTTATTATTTCCTCTAATACATTTGCCATCCTTGTGAAGGTCATATTAATTGTTTTTTAAATTTTTGACTCTATTTGTTAGGTTCCTTCTGTCATGGATTGGTTTGTAAAATGGATTAAGTTGGATTCTTTAAAAGTTTTTATGAAAATATCCATGATAGTCCTTTTCCCATGGTTACTAGTCTAGTAAGTACTAGACTAGTAACCATGGGAAAAGGACTTCATGGATATTTTCATAAATAACTTTTAAAGAATCCAACTTAATCCATTTTACAAACCAATCCATGACAGAAGGAAACCTTAACAAATAGAGTCGAAAATTTAGAAAAACAATTAAATGACCTTCATCAAGGAAGGCCAAATGTATTAGAGGAAAATAATAAAATTCTGAAAGATATATTAAATCATCAAAATAATGAAAGACAAGCAGAATTATTATACTGAATTAGAAATAGCAAGAACCATAATAAGTAAGGTTGTTAAAACTAAAAATGGAAAAAATAAGGAAGAAGCCGAAAGAAGAAATTAGGATGAAGAAATAATAACAAAACTTCAGGAAATAATAGTTAAAATAGAAAAGAAGAGATGTATTACTATCGAAGATCTGGAAAACAATAGAATAAGTAATATAAAAAGATTAACAATAAGAGCGCCTATAGGTTAACATGACAAATATAGACGAGCAAATCAATAAACTAAACGATTTATTAGCAGCCATTTCTATTGAGTCAGAACCAGAAGATAATATCGAAAATGATAAAATAGTTTTAGACTATAGTAGTGATGAAAATCCCTATACAAATTATGTAAAAACTGAAAAGCCGGAAAGCTCTAGAAAACGTAATTTTAATAATTATTCAGATGGACAAATCTCTTTTGATGAATATTTATATAAAAACTCGTATACTCCTCGTCGAGATGGAGGATGGATAAAATACCTCAATCATACTACCAAAGTATTCAAACACCATCAGTCCTGACGTATTAGACTTAGACTGTAGTACGGATCCATTAAGAGAAATGGAAGATTGGAAAAATAGGGTAGGAATATTAATTCAAACCAACGAAGATTTAAAAAATCTAGCACCAGCAGAAATATTCAACTTCGTAATTTACAAGACAACCGGAATAGTTTATCATTATTTAAGTACTATGGATATACCTGGAAAAACCTTATTATACGGAGATAACGCCTTACAAACATTTGAAAAAATCATAAAGTTATAACCCAAGAATTTCTAGGGAGATATCCCCAAGAAACAAAGCAAAATACGACGCTTAGTCAACAGGCTATTTGGCATTTAACTAACCTAAGAATATGCAATATGTGCTATTTAGAATCCTTCATATGTGAATTTAGAAATATTATTATCAGGTAATAGAATCTGCTAGGAAAGATTTAGATAAACTAATATATGCAAAATTACCACCAATAGTAGCATCCAAAGTAGAAACAGCTTTTGAAGAAGAACTAAAAAAGGAAAGTATTCCTAACACATTAGGAGGAAGAATTTTAGTCCTTCAAGCATGGCATAAACAAGCATGTAATAAAGAAAAACTTAAAAAGCAAGCTAAAATAGAATTATGCTGTGAACAAAGCACGGATAAAATAGGAAAATATGGTTGCAAAGATAAAAAATACTATGAAAAGAAACACAGAAAGTATAGGAAAATTAGGAAGGTACCTTATAAAGAATACAAAAGAAACCAGTATAAAAATCCAAATAGATATTTTAGAAATAGAAAACAATAT
This sequence comes from Linum lewisii, assembly GCA_034768395.1. NCBI lineage: Eukaryota > Viridiplantae > Streptophyta > Magnoliopsida > Malpighiales > Linaceae > Linum > Linum lewisii. Next base: position 60,935,140 of record CM068300.1, read on the forward strand.
AAGCAAAAGAATAAACAAACAGATTATTGCCCAAAGGGAAAAACCAACTGTCGATGTTGGTTATGTAATGAGGAAGGACATTATGCTAATAAATGTCCAAAGAAAAATAAAAATGATAAAAAACAAGAAGTATTAAGATTAGCCTATGATTATGGTTTTGAACCAATAGAAGACTCGGATTGTGAATTATCGGATATAGAAATAGTCGAGTTTTATTCAGGGTCATCATCATCAGATGAGTCCGAATAGAACTTTAGCCAAGGGAAACCCAAATGCAACATTTATAAAAATAACAATTGAAGATAGGAATTATTTAGCTTATATAGATACAGGGGCAACCCTCTGTTTTGCTAAAAGAACAACTATAAAAAATTGGGAGAAATTAGAAAAACCTTTAAAAATCATAGTTGCAGATAAATCTATACATGAGGTATGGTATGCAAAAACTTATGTTCCAATTATCATAGAACAATACACTTTCACTGCAAAACCATATATCAACATGACTCTGGATTAGATTTAATAATAGGAAACAATTTCCTTAAACTATATCAACCTTTTATTCAAAGAATAAAAAGTATTAGTTTAAAAGCCCCAAGAATGAGAAATCAAGAATCTAGAATGGTTACAACAAAAATAATAACAAAAAATGAAGCCTTAAAAATTGTTTTACAAAATATAAAAAATAGACTTGAATATATCCAAATAAGTCATGGAATAATTGAAGAAACCTTGGATAAAATATGTAGTGAGCATCCTCTAGATTTAGAGAAAATAAGAACGTCGAATAATCGAAATAAAACTAAAAGATCCAACAATAGAAGTCAATGTACCAAATAAAATCCAATATACTCAAAGAGATGTAGAAGAATTTCAGAAGGAATGTAGGGAACTCCTAGATAAAGGAATCATTAGAAACAGTATAAGTCCACATAGTGCACCTGCATTCTATGTTGAAAATAATAATGAAATAAAACGGGGGAAAAGACGAATGGTAATTAATTACAAAAAATTAAATGAAAATACCATAGGAGACAGTTATAAGTTACCACGAAAAGATTACATATTAGAAAGACTTAAGGGAAAAACATGGTTTAGTAGTTTAGATGCTAAATCAGGTTATTGGCAGCTAAGATTGCATGAAAATACAAAACCATTAACAGCTTTTTCATGTCCACCACAAAAACATTACGAATGGAATGTTTTACCTTTCGGATTAAAACAAGCACCAGCTATTTATCAACGTTTTATGGATCATAATTTAGAGGGATTACAAGACTTCTGTCTTGCTTATATTGATGATATAATTGTTTTTACTAATCAAACTAAGGAAGATCATGGTGAAAAACTTTTAATCGTTTTAAATCGAATAAAAGAAAAAGGATTAATTATTTCCAAAAAGAAATCGAAACTCATCCAGGAAGAGATTGAGTATCTTGGTATGAAAATAAACAATTTTGGTGAAATTGAATTATCACCCAATACTAAAGAAAAAATTGATAAATTTCCTAATCAACTTGAAAATAGGAAACAAATTCAACGTTTTCTTGGATGTTTAAATTACATAAGTGAACAAGGATTCTTAAAGAACCTTGCAAAAGAAAGAAAGTATTTGCAGAAAAAGATTTCTGAGAAAATACCTTGGTCATGGAATGATCAAGATACAAAAATAGTTTTATTAATGAAAGAAAAATGTCAGCATTTACCAAAATTATATAATCCATGTGAAAAAGACTTTTTAATAATCCAGACCGATGCATCAAAAGATACATGGGCCGGATGTATGCTAGCCATTCAAAATGGCAAAGAATTACTACAAATGGATAATTTTGGTAATATCATGAAGCAAAATGAGGTTAATATCTCTGGCGAAAAGCCTAAAGATTATCAGTCTTCGGACAGAATTATCGAATCTTCGGATTCTCGAGGATCATCAATTCCGTTCAATAGTGATAAATATTCTAAGAAATTATGCAAATATATTTCTGGAACATTTACTTCTACTGAACAGAATTATCCAATACATGAATTAGAGACATTAGCTTGTCTCAGAACACTGAAAAAATGGAAATTAGAATTATTATCAACAAGGTTTGAGCTTCAAACCGATTCTAAGTATGTAACAGGTTTTTGGAGGTACAAGCTACAGGCAGACTTCAACAAAGGAAGATTGATCCGGTGGCAGCAACAACTTCATTATTACAATCCGTATTTGAAGTATATCAAGTCAAGCAACAATTCCTTCACGGACACTCTGACAAGGGAATGGAAGGAGTAATCAAAGCACTAATGAATCAGCTGATGCAAAAACAAGAGCGTCTCCAAGCTCTTGAATCACAAGTACTTCTCTGCAGGGGGGAGGAAGAGGAACTCAAAAACACCATCACTATCCTACAGAAACAACAACAACAGAATAAATCCACAGAGGAACAAAAACAACCTGGTAACAGCACCAAAGAAATTCAACAACAACAACAAGCCACTAGTAGCAAAACTACACGATGGGCCGACATGGTGGAAAAAGAAGAAAGGGAAAAAGAAAAGTATGAAGAGGACGAAAGGAAAAACAGTAAATGGTACGTTATCTTTAACGGACCATTCAGAGGACTATACAACAATTGGGCAATCGCGTCTCAACACATCATGGGAAAACCAGTCCAGCACCAGTCTTACAAAACAAAGGAAGAAGCAGAGGCAGCCCTTCAACAATCATATAAGGCAATGGCCTTGAAAGGACCATCAGAACCACAAGTACAACAAAGAATGGTAATGAAAATACCCAGCATCAGAAGCATACCAACAACCCAAGAAAGAGAGGAAGCAAAGAAACCTACATTTCAAGGCTTCAAAAACCATTGGAATACAATAATAAATTATGAAAATAATCTGGAGCGGAATACAATGATGGGATTTTATCCCGTTAACAGAGGCGGACCAAAGGCCGTAGCAACAGAAGAAACAACACCAGAGCTAATATACGATCTACACCAATATGGACTATTGGATACCATTTATACAACAACGTCAAAGGTATTCAAACATTTTCCTCAAAAGATGGAGTATATAATTCGAAGATATATGGAAATATTTGCCAAAGGAAGAGAGGTCTTCCTAAAATATACAAGCAGCCACCCAATATTCAACGAAAAAGGAGAACTACTACTAAGATCAAAAGCAGTAATTCTTATGGGGGTATCAAATAATGATTATCCGTCCAGGGATAATCTCAAGGAATATGAACAAAGGCCAGATCATCTGGTAAAAGGACTATCTACAGTCTGCAGAGCTTTGACAAATATCGAGCCGAATAGTCAGACGAAGGTGAATTATAGCAGTCTTGATATCATTATCATTAGCAGATCAAAAAACAAGCTAATTGCCGAAGAATTCGAAGCAATAAACAGGATGGCCAAGGAGTTCACCGAAATTAGTGGAACACTTGGGGGATTACCGACATCAATAAAGAAGCAACTATGCAAACAATTAATCAACTACGATGACCACCTCTGTGAATGGTGTGGAGATAATACAGAAGAAGACAATGGGGTATCAAAGATGGTGACAGCACTACCATCACCAACAGCCAGAAAAAACAATATTGGAGATGGAATCTATTATTGGAGACAAAATAATGTAAAAGAAGAAAAAAGAAAAGTGGTTGGCCGACTCCACTAAAATCAAAAGTCGTGCAATAACTTTCAACTTTTTATCTTGTCGTCTTTATTTCTTTTCCTTTATGATGTAAGCACTGACGCCTTCGGTGTCTCCCCTCCATCTATATAAGGAGGTCATATTTCATAAATAAAATCAGAGTGGTTTCAAGAGATTTGAGAGTTTCTCACTTACCCTCTCGTTGGCTTGAACTTCTAAAGTTCTGGAGGCCAAGTGAAGGATTGGAACTAAGTTCCTGGATTCCTTCAAACACAATATTTAAACCACCAAATAATAACAAATCACCAGCTACCCACAAATCAACCATACAAGAAGGCACGAAGAACAGAAGCAAAAGAAGATCAAGATCCATCAACAAAATCACTCAGGTATAAAGCTTTTACTTTCCTTCTAAATGGCAGAAAATAGTGATAGTATGTTTGATTATATTCAAAGACAAGAAGAAAATAATTATTTTCTAGACGGATTAATAGATGTTAAAAAGATAAAGGAAAGAACAAACTTCACATTATCAGAAACACAAAACTTTGTAACAAAATCATTCTTATCAAAACTTTTTAACAGAGACAATATAATAAAATACGGTAAGATGATAGGAGAAGTAGCAATCCCGTTTAATCAAGCAAATGGAGATTTTCTAGTACAAATAATCAACAAAGAACAGATTAATAAAAGGCTAGGTAAATTAAAAATAGAAGAGCGAACTAAGATAGCATATATACACATAAGTACAATCCAAATCATAATAAAATCTACCATGAAACTAGGGATTAATGCTCCGATAGAATTAGAAATTAGGGATGACAGGATCATAAATCAAGAAGAAAGTATAATCGCTAGAGGATCAGGAAATTTAAGCTATGGAATAATAAAATTCGACATAAACCTACAGCAAGGATTAAGCCTAACAGATGAGAATTTAGATTCATCAATAATCATAAAATATGAATTAAAAAGAGACGATCTTATGAAAGAAAATAGTAAACCATTTTCAGTAACATACCAGATAAATTATGCTTTAACCAATAGCCATCATAGTTTAACATTTAAGGATAAAGAAGTAATTACCATAGAAGACTTATTCAAACCAGTAATTCGTTTAGAAACACCAATAAAAATAGTAAAAGCAGAATCTAGTAGAAGATCCGTCCAGCAAGATCCAAGAAAAATAAACCAAATAGGAAGATTAACCCAATCGGATAGATTCCAACCAATAGAATTGGAGGACCAGAATCAGGAGGAAAAAGAAATAAAGAATATCACAATAATCCATCAAAATCAGGATAATAAGGAAATAGAAACACTAAAGCAAATGATCACGGATCTAAGTAGAAGAATATAAAAATGGAGGAAGACTTAAATAAAATAATTTATTATTTCGATAGACTCATTTGTAAAATAGATATTAGACTAAGTAGAAACCCAGAATCTTGGGAAAATATTAAGGAAGAGCTCTTAGAACATAAAAAATATATGAATAATGAAAATAGAGAAATAAGAGAATTACCAGAAATGAAAAAGGAATTCATTCGAGAAGATCAATTAATGGAAGATTTAATAGAACTAATCAAGAAAAATGCTATAGGCGAACACAGCGAAAACCTATTAGAATAAAATATGAGTAGAAGACCAACTCGTAGTATTAGGAAAATAAAACGAGATCAAAGGATTAAGAATCAAACTCAAAAAATAGGTCTCAATAAAGATATAAATTGCGGAAGTCATAGTATAAAAGTAGTAAATACAATAATAACAACAATAGTCTTATGCATAATAATAATAAAGACCAAGTTCCCCTTAAAATAGGTAACAAATTTTAGATGCCTTTAAGAGTAGGCAATTAGAATCCCTAGGACAAAAGTAATTAGAATTGATAAAATGAAGTTAAAACCACTCAAACAAACAAGGAATAAGGCTTTTGTCAGAAGAAGAATTTCGCACGTATTCGTTTGGTATCAGAGCATGGAAATGTCAAAAAACCCATGTATACGGAACCGAACTGCCACCCCTACACTCATCAATCAGTTCCTCCATAGAGATCTTCTTTGATTCGTCGTCCTCACGACTTGCATTTATAAGTAGACCGAGATAATCATTCCCGAACGCTTCGATCTCTCCATTTTTGGCTTTCTCTTCTCTCATCTTCACCATTTGCATTATCGACCTTTGAATCCCCTTGATCATCATATCAGCTTCCTTTTCGTCGTTCGTCTTGAACATGCTTCTGCATTCATGCAAAGCAATTCCACGATCATATTGGTAACTACAAAAAATTGATCTTTAGCTACGGCAAAATTACAACGGCATGAAAATGCAGTAGCAAATAGTTAGTATTTGCTACGGCAATCACTATTTCATGTAGTAATTTGCAGTAGCAAATACTATTTGCCACTCCACTATTTGCGACGGGGATGGTGAGTGTAGCAAATAGTGGTGTGACAAATAGTATTTGCTACTGCAAATAGTGATTGCCGTAGCAAATACTAACTATTTGCTACTGCATTTTCATGTCGTTGTAAATTTGTAGTAGCTAAAGGTAAAAAATTTTGTAGTGTAAAATACATGGATTGAAATGTAGGGAAAGCGTATTTATATGGGATTTGTACAATGTATATCTCCGAGAATTAAGGGGTTTGAAATCACCTGCTACCAAATCTCTAAAACAAACAACCCCTAAGTTCTTACAGATCAGTGTATATTGGATGAAAAAAACAACGCTTGGGGAAAAAACCTGGCAACTTAACAAATATTCCCACTATTTGTTTTGTACGCTTGTTTTTTTTGGAAAATAACATTTTAGTCTCTGCTACTTTGCCAACTTAACAGACAGTCCCACTACATATAAATCGCTCTTTTCGCCCTTCCTACTTGGACCACTTTGTCTTCTGGGTCCATCAGTCCTAACTATCGTCTTTGTGACGTTAATTGATGTGCATTCAGCACACCACATAAGCTCCAATAGCCATGTATTAACTTTACTAAGTATTTTTTTTAATTGGGAATATAAATATATATAGTTAGATAGAACGAAATCGACGGATAAAATATATATGTGGTTTGAGAGCCCTTCGTATATATTTCATCGTACTCTTCGTGATACCTCCTCGATTTACTTCTCTTGCCAACTCTTCCTCTCCTACTTCTAATATCTCTCTATGTCGGCGTGCGAATGTGGCCAGATTTAGTGTTAAGAAGATGATAGTTTGGATAGAAGGACCCAAAAGACAAAGTGCTGAAATAGGAGGAGTAAAAAGATAATTTATAATGTAGGTGCTTTATGAAAAGTTGGGCCAACATTTTATATATTATTTTTTTTATATATTTTAATGATTGATTTTACCTAAAGATGGGGAGCCTGAATTTGAAAGTGTTTCTCTCTGAGAGCTTTGCAATCTTGTTAAGCATAAAGAATATTTGTTGCCCTTCCTCAAAACTACTCCCAAAAGCTGTCCTAGAGATCACTTCTGATGATAGTATCTTGAATTCTTTGTGAACTTCAATCTCTTTCCCATCGTAATCCTTCCATCTCTCCAACATCATCACCACACTTGTAATCATATCCGGAACCATACCCTGCAAAAATTAATCACGAAAATTTTAGAAATTTACTGTACAGGTAAAGTAACTACACTCACAAAGAACAGATCTTAGAAGATAATAATTTCTTTACTTACTTTAAGATTCTCGCCATGTAGTGCGAAATTCGCGGAGCTTTCTTAGCTTAGCCCATTTCTCACCTTCAGCCATCACAACTCCATCTCCAAATATCTTTTGAAGAAAAGAAGAGAACAACTGGTGAAAACACCTTCTTTGTTACTCAAAATCTCTTTGATCAACTCTGGCTCTCCCAAAACTAATTGGGCTTTCGGCCCAATCCAGAATGCAAAATTCCTCCCTGTAAGTCCAATGAAAAAAAAAAGAGGAAAAATGAAAACCAAACTTCCACATCAAGAAATTGAACATATAATAATGGTTCCTTAACTAGGTAAACAACTCCATATACACCATATTGTTGCTTCCTAATAACTCGAGTTGTTGGGAGAGGGTTTTGAATGGATCTTGTATTGTTTACTAACATAGTAACATGTCTCCTCAAACAAAAACCAAGGGAAGAAGCCTTATGCAAGATAAATTGTTATATTGGGGGCTACTAAGATTCGATGCCAAGACCTTTCAATCATCAAAGGATTTGACACCATGTCAAGAACCGTTTTACATCCCAATAACTCGAGTTGTTGGGAGAGAAATCTGAATGGATCTTATAATGTTTACTAACACGTACCGTATTCCTTAGACCAGGCGGAGTGGTGAGGTGAGACTCGATGCAATACATCGTGCGAAATGGTGGGCATGGATTCGGCCAATGCTTTGTTTCTGAGTTGGATGAGTTGCTTGGCATTTCCGAGGAGGAAACGGTAGCCAGGGCCATTGATTCCTTGAGAGCTAAGGAACCTCTGAGTCTGCAATGGCTTCCATATGATCCTATGAATGAATAGAGTGAGCTTATAAATTATGTAGATCAGAAGCATAGACGTCGACCACCATGTAACAGTAGTCATTCTTGATCTCTTCAAGTTTTCGCAATTGGCGATCGAATTGAAAAACTTAAGACTCATTTATATAAGTGTTTCGGGTAAAATTTTGGGAAGTCACTATCTTGATCAAATACAAATATATTATGTACCAATATGTAATAAATACAAGTACCAGGGCCCAAACAAGTATTAACAAACAAAACCATTAAGATGCTAATTAATTACCGTCGCCATTAAGAGGCAAAGTCGGCAACAGCAGCACTCGACAAGATTTTTTTTTATTTTTCCAAAGAAACTCCTTAGAGTGGAGAACCAACCAAAGATCGCGAGTTAAATTAGGAGATACGGAAAAAAAAAAAACAGAAGAGGGGGAAGGTTTAAAAGGGGTGGGGAGGAAAAGACACAAGACACCACACTTAGTTTTAATGATTATTAATTGACGCGAACAGAGTAAGATTAATGAAAGGAGATGAAGGGGAGTTTTTTCGGTGACAAAGGGAAAACTTTGTCACCTACACAAAGTTGAATCCTCACCCTTAATCTCATCCCATTTTCCTAATTAATATATTATCTAATTAACTAATTTATTTAACTAACTAATTATCCCACTCGGCTGCTTCCATAACCGCCAGTTTTTTTTCTTTTTTTTTATTTTTCTAATGTAATGTTCAATTATTATTGTTATATTTTTTAATACCCCATCCTTAATATATGGAACAAAATATTTTTTTTACTTATTTCACTACTCATATATCCTTCTTCTTCCTTCTATAATTATTTTTGGCTTGCATATACTCAAATATAAACTGATGACATATATTCAAATATAAAATTCCATCTAACCTAATATTGGCTGGAAAACGTGTTAATGGTGCATTACTAATCGTAATTTTTTGCCTATTGTATGTGAAAATTAATCTACTTAGTGGAGCAATGAGAATGATACAGTAGCTCCGAAAATGAAGTAATACCAGTACTGCTCGAAATACTAGTATAATAATTACTATAATAAGCTCTGATAAATACTATTATAAGTCACCAATGTAAATACTAGTACTGATTCAATACATACAATGGTTTGTTTATAACACTCAAAATTGATAAAGTCACAGATTAAACAATCGAAGCGATATGATTCAGAGTAAAGCTAAGAGATCCAACGATTATGAATTTGTCAGCTAAAGACACCGATGCTCCTTCAGCTCCTGCAAACATACCGACCAAATATCAGAAACAAGATTGTTCCAATCAAAACAATATGCGCACTAACAAACATGCAGTTTGAACATAAACTCATACATGACAATTAATTCAATGCATGCTAGTACTACGAACATACAAGTATTGTGAATATACTAGTACTGTAATCCTACAAGTATTCTGTAAGTGACTCATATCATCTGGATAATCTCATATCATCTAACTCTCTAAAATCATATGCCAATTCATGTAAGTGACTCATGAAATCGTGATTAAACATTAAACATCAAAGCAAGGAATCGCATAAGACATTAGAGTAGTATCACATAATTCTGCAAAGTTCTGAGCCAAAATATCACTTTAGAAAACGTAATCCAAAAATACTAGTACAACGAGCGTACAAGTATTGATCGGCTACATGTATTGATTCATTCTAGTCAGGCATCATAATCCATGATTGAACTAAAAAGAACCACAATCATTGAAAAATAACAGTGACGGACCTGGATTGCAGAACCGCAAGCAAGAGAAGACCTTTGTAATCACTATTTCCTTACTCGAAGTTCTTCTTCGGTGTTTCAATCAAAGCTTGGTTGTGGCTGTTTTCCAATCGGCGAAATCAGAGAGAGATAGAGGCTCGACTGACATGCAAGGAAGAAAACAAAAACGGAAGAGAAGCTTTGCTTACCGGAGGCGAGGGAAGTCTTAGACGGCGTCCGGCGGATGGGGGAATCGTCGATTACCTCCGGCGCCACCAACAGATGCCTGAACCGCTCCAAGCAATGGATCCAAGCTAAGCCGCCGCCGCACCGGAGATAGCCACCGCAGGGGAGAGAGTCGCCGGACCGGAGAGAGATCATCGTCCGGAGATAGCGCGCCGCCCGGAGATAGCGCCGCCTGTGCTATCGGGTTTCAGAGGAATTGGGGGGGAGGGGGGGTGGGGCGGCTGAGAAATTACCCTAGGGATTGGGCTGGTAAAAAGAAGAAAAAAAACACCCCTTAAATACTAGTTATGCTGTCCGTTAGATCTAATTAAGGGAGATCCGACGGCTCTCGTTGAGCTTTGTATAGGATACAAAAGATACCCTTTGTCACCCACTGCGGTCCCGAGATGAAGAAGGGAGAAAATCAAAGATGAATTTTGCTAAATCATGAGTCTTTTGGTTTTCCGTTCTTGGAATTGCGTTATATTTAATTCTAATGAATTTTGTCACAAGAATTCTTATTTTTTGGATAATGTCCCCTGTAATAGGCTGTAGAGATTTATTATTATTACCTACCTGGGAAAGATGAATGCAAATTAAGAATGGAGGTTATGAATTCCACAAAAATTTAGGTTGGTATTCATGAATAAATTAGTGGAGAGAAAAAAGGAAATGGTATTCATTAATATTAATGATAGATTTCCTAAAAATTATTAATGAAAATTAATGATTGACAATGGAAATTTTTGAATGGTCACAAACATGAAAGCCAATCCTAGATTGGCTATTGATGGCTCTTTCCAACTTAAAGAAATGAACAAGTAATATTTTGTGATTGAAAATGAAATTAATTTCTCCAAAATTATGTTTTCTTACCAAAATATGGAAAATCTTAAATGGTTAATTGTATCAAAACATTCAAGGAGCGATGAATGGGAGCAATCTCATGATAATTTTCAGCAATTACGATAATCTCATGATAAAGGAAGAAGGCTAAAAGATGCCTTTCTCCCAGCTTCCATTCCATATATATAATTAGTTAGACAAACGACAAAAAGGAATGAAAACAGTAAAATCGGTAGGATGCAACAGGCTGCAAACCTATTCCGTATGGGCCGACTAAAGAGACAAAGGCCCAATAGTTAAAGCTATCGACTCAAAAACAAACCGAAGAAAAGGATTTCTTCATGTATTAGTCATTAACGTTTCAGAAAATCTCGAAACGGTATTTCCATCCAATTTCATCCAAATTTTATGTTAAGTGATGACGTGGCGACTGAGTCACACATCCTAGTCAGCTAAAATATTAATAAAATAAGAATTTTATTATTTTAATATTAAAAATTAAGTTTTTTATTAAAATAATTAATTTTTAATTGAAAATTTATAAAAAAATATTTTTTCCCAAAAAAATTTCTCTTCTCCTCTTCTCTCTCCTCTCACCTCAAAATACATATCTAAACGTTTCAGTGTTTCAACACTCAACGTTTCGCCACTTTTTCATTTTGGTAGTTTTTGTTTGTAGATCTAAATTTTTTGGTACTTTTTCCACCTCCAACTCTCCTTCATCTCCCCTCTACTTCCTCCTCCTTCCGTCTCTCCTCTCTCCCTTCTCCCCTCATGCTTCTTCCTACTTCCTCCCTTCACCTCTCTTCTCTCTCTTCTCCCCTCTGCTTTCTCTTACCACCTCTTCCCGCCTCTCCCATTTTCCTCATTTCTTCTACTTTCACCTTTGTCTCTCCTCCCTTTCCCCTCCTCCTAAAAAACACATATAAAAGTTTATGAGGGGGAAGAAGGACAGACAGAGGGAAGGAAGAAGAGGTCAGGAGAAGCTGAGTGAGGAGGAAGGAGAAAGCAGAGGAGAGACGAATGGAGAAGGTAGGAGGAAGCATAGGAGAGAAGGAAGAGAGGAGAGACGGAGGGAGGAGGAAGTATAAGAAAGAAGGGAGGAATAGAGAAGGAGGGTCGGAGGTGGAAAAATACAAAAAAAAAACTTAATCTACAAACACAAAGTACCAAAAAACTTAGATTTACAAACAAAAACTACCAAAATGAAAAAGTGACAAAACGTTAATTACTGAAACTCTGAAATGTTTAGATATCTATTTTCAAGGTGAGAGGAGAGAGAAGAGGAGGAGAGAATTTATTTTCGGAAAAAACATTTTTTAAAAATTTTTAATTAAAAATTTACTTATTTTAATAAAAAACTTAATTTTTAATATTAAAATAATAAAATTATTATTTTATTAATATTTTAGCTGACGAGGATGTGTGACTCAACTGCCACGTCATCACTTAACAGAAAATTTGGATGGAATTGGACGGAAATACTATTTCTAGATTTTTTGAAACGTTAATGACTGAAATAAAATTTTTGAAACGATGTGTACCAAAATGAAATTTCGTCCAAACGTTAAGTACCAATAAAGTTAACACCTCTAACACAACCTCTTAAACACCCCATCGTGGCAGTGTATGATTTTTTTCTTGAAACAAAAACATAAACGGACTTGTCCGAGAATAGCAAACGGAACTTTTCCGATAAATAATGATGTGATTTGCCACATAATAGGTATGAGAACATGAAAATAACAATGATTCACGAGCAATGAAAATTCATTCTCCCGCGGTGAAAAAAATATTTTTCAAACCACGAACTACCGTCACCGTCCGCTGTCTAGAGAATAAGAGAACATATCGCAATTGAGACAAATATTTAAATCAATTAAATAATAAAAAATCCATATAAAAATTATACAAAAACAAGGATTAAATATATAGTTTGATTCTTAATTAACAGTTTTGGCATTGATAAAAATAAATAAATTAATTAACAGTTTTGGCGGTAAAAGTTAGCCCACAACCTCCGTGTCTCCGCCGCCGGGAAGGCCGAGGCGGAGCTAGCAGCACTCGACAAGATTGTTACTAAATACTAATTAATTAAAATATTGATGGTTCCTAAAAGGTGTATGCAATGTTAATAATATTAAAAAATTACCATTTTGTCGGTTTTTTTTATAAACCTTAAGTAGTTGACCTTCAAGACAATGAGAAGATGTTATGATCATCTCTATTTTAAGTCGGGAAAATTGTTTAGGAGGAAGAAAGGGAACAATAGGATAGTTAGAGTGAAGATAACTGTAAGGGGCCAATTTAAAAAAGTATCGTTTTAATTTATTTTTTCTGAAAATCCGAATTGACATGCGAGTCAGTAATTATACAGTGACTGAACTATTTGGCCAAAATAGGACAAAGTAACAAAAAAAGGAAATAAAATCATAAGTTCGATGACATTCAATGAAAGAAAATTATTTATTGGTCAGTGTAAAAGAAAATCAAAGTTTAATGATATTTTGTGCATTTGAATCATTTGACTATCAATGGAAAGAAAGGTGTATACAACAATGTCAATAATATAGATAAACAGTGGGAAATTCAATATATACTTTAAAATATCACTTTCTACGAAGGAATAATAATACTAGGAGTCATACATATTCAAGTAGATAGAGCAATCTCTAATGAAATTTGGGGAGCCATAGGGTTTAGTGTTATGGCTCTTGGATCTCAAATCTTCTCGGGTGGAAGAAGCTTTATCAATATCATTGACCCCTTCACAGTCGAATGTCTTGTGGTTAGAGATGTTTTCTAGACTAGAGCCATTAATGAACTTACTGGAAATTTATCTGAAAGGTGATGTGAAATTGGTTAAAATTTGAGTTTTCAATATCAATGCTTCTCACTTATCGACTAGTACAATCATTCAAGAAATTAGACTTTTAACTGAAAGTCTAAACTTATTAGAATATAATACTATTTCTCGAGATCAAAATAAGAAAGCCTATGACTTAGTGTGATCCTTACTACCTGGCTCGTCTAATCTGGTTAACTTATGGTTTATTTTTCTCCTCCTTTTTTAACCCTCTATCCATCCCCTTTAAATATTTTCCCTTTCGTCTCCTCTTTTTTTCTTTCTCTTTTTTTTTTAGTAACTTTCGGGTTGATTCATGATCTATGATCACTTCTTTCTCAAAGTCGCCAGAACAACAACATGAACTATGTACTATATATATATATTTATGAATAACTATGTACTATGTTATAAACTGTATGTTTTAAACTCTAATATTATAAAATTTAACAAACACATCATTTCCTTAGTTTAATCATGATCTTTACGTTTATTTCGTTGAGTCAAACAGACGACTATGATTCTGGTGACAACACTTCTTTATTGTTGCATCGGTGACAACAATTGTTATAAACCGTTAGATGTTAGTTGTTTAATAGTTATTCAGAGTGTCATCACTAGTGGAGCCGCCATGCAGAAATGACATCCCAATGATTGGAATCTCTCTCTGGCTAACTCGTTATTCGGCCCAAAAAATAGTTGACCGAAGATAGATCCTATTTATATGCGATGAAGAACTTAAGAGGAACAAGGAAAAAATAACGACCGTTAAATTAGATAAAGAATTGTGATCAATATTGTATTAGAGACCACAATTAAATTATGGGTCAAATACTTAACACGTCCTGGAACTATAGGGTGGGTTACAAACTCGTCCTAAAACTTTAATCCGTTACAGAGTGGTCCTATTACTATGAAACGAGTTACAGAGTAGTCCTAATGATGTCATCGGTGTACTTTTCAAGCAATTTTACCACATCACCATTGACATGTCATCAAATATATAATTTAAAATTCATCTTAAATTGATTCAAATCTAAAATTATAAGTTTAAATTTAGATTTGAATCATATTGTTGAATTTTGAATTATGTTTTTGATGACATGTCAACGGTGACATGGCAAAAATGGCTGGAAAAATACATTGATGACGTCACTAGGACTACATTATAACTCGTTTCATAGTAATAGGACTACTCTGTATCGGATTAAAGTTTTAGGACGAGTTTGTAACTTGCCCTATAGTTTCGGGATGTTTTAAGTATTTGATAAAGGGCTGGGTTGGTTACTTAAATGATCACTAAACTTTAACCAAATAACCCGGTGGTCACTGTTCTTCAAAAAATTTCTTAGCACTCACACAACTTTGGCCGATTATCCTAGCAGTCACTACCGTCTACGGACATCCAATTTTCCATCCATCTGCATATGTGGCGATGCCATCAAAGCAGCCACATCATCTAAATTGTCACATCATCTAAACCAAACCCCAAACGCAAACCTGAACACCCACCCTAATTACCAAACCAAATCAACCCAAATCAACTTTTCCCTCCTTCTCTTTCCTCATCCTTCCTCTTCCTCTTCCTCTCCTCCATCACAACCTCCAGATCCACCGCCCTCACTCCCCGCCGCCGCCGAACCCTGATAGAAGCATGGTAGATGGGAGCCGTAAGCCGATGACGCTGCCGCCGAACCCAGAGGACGGGAGCCTGGTAGACGCCTGCAGATCTCTTGAAGCTAAGCGGCGGAAGAGGAATCGCGCCCCCTCTCGAACAACGAGCACGAAGGAGGGAAGAGGAAGCAGATCTGCAGATCTGCAACCCCTCTCGAAGCACGAACAACGAACAACGAGCACCAACACTCTCTGCCTCCCGATGTCTCTCTTGTAGCCACGCGGACTCGAAGTTGACGACGAGCAGCAGTGAAATGGGGCTCCTCGACTCTCCTCCTCTCGATTCAGACGACCATTAGCGCCGACTGAGAAGAAAAACAAAGGAGATTCGAAAAGCAACTGTTGCGACGAAAGTCAGACAACGTCTCCGTACTCCCTCTGAACGCAATCTCTTCTTGCTCGACCGCGACGCGGCGGTGACAGTCCTTCTCCCCCACCTTCTCTCTCTCCGATCCGCCCGTCTGGTATCTTAATTTTTTTAATTCACTATTTCTTATTTAATTCGTTCGGCGGCGGCGGTGGCGGCTCGACGGTGGATCTGGAGGTTGTGATGGAGGAGAGGAAGAGGAAGAGGAAGGATGAGGAAAGAGAAGGAGGGAAGAGTTGATTTGGGTTGATTTGGTTTGGTAATTAGGGTGGGTGTTCAGGTTTGGGTTTGGGGTTTGGTTTAGATGATGTGGCAATTTAGATGATGTGGCTGCTTTGATGGCATCGCCACATATGCAGATGGAGGGAAAATTGGATGTCCGTAGACGGTAGTGACTGCTAGGATAATCGGCCAAAGTTGTGTGAGTGCTAAGAAATTTTTTGAAGAACAGTGACCACCGGATTATTTGGTCAAAGTTTAGTGATCATTTAAGTAACCAACCCATAAACGGCTCATTTCAGTTCTATATATGCTAATGGGTTATTGTTATATATTTGTGATTGAGTTGTATCAATCTCTCATCAAGATAAAGATAAAAATTGAGTCCCAATTTTTAATTTCAATTTTCATCCCATGAAAAATGGATCCCAACCGCAACCAATTCTCCAATCGATACTATTAAGGGTAAAATTACGGATCTGGTGAATTAGAGGACTAATTTATTATTGTCATCAACTTGGAGGACTTACTTGTCAATATTGCATAGTGTGCGGCAGCAGCACCAATATTCCTTCGGCAATTTAAGTGACAAGTACAGCAATACTGCGTCGTTTTGTGCAACTACTAAGTATATTTCTGCCGCCTGCTATGTTGTAGGTTAAGGTCTTGTTTGGTTAGGCTCGACATATATCCAAGTAGGAGCCGCCTGAGAATATGTTATTGTCAGTTAGGATATGATTCCACAAACTCATCAGCCTTGAGCTCACACGTGCCAACACGATTCTCATTTCGAGACGATATCTACAAATGGAAGGATGATTCTATCTGTAAAGACATTCAATATAGTGCTACGTAATTACACGATTTACACGAATATGCCTAAAATACTAACCGTCTAGTGGTATATCTACATATGTCTCATGATCTACAATACGGCTTACACATTACTCGTATCTCTTCATGGTCCGTACTATCCTTAGTACACGTCGAAGGACTACTGAGACGCATCTATTCACTTATAGGGTGTTGAAAAAACAAGAGTGCCTGCATAACCATCAACATCTCTGGTGACCTCTCTCACACCTTCTTGCCAATATTGATGGATCGAGAGAAGGAGAATTGTTCAAGTAAGCAAAGTGTTGGTGGTTTCCTGTCCACCAGCGTACATGAAAATGATTCTTTGAGAGTATGGGGTATAAAAAATACCCGAATCTGCAGATTGTCTGTCATAATATCAATCATGAATTGGAGGCACATCAAGCATTGCCACCACCATATTGAGGGATTCGTTCTCAAAGCATCAAACAAGTTAAGACAAACAGTCTTAACACGTGTATTGTGCCCTGATCAGCGAAAACCTTGATGGCGTAGAGCAAGAATTTGGATTTCACGACAATTGTTGATGAGCAAACAAGAGTGCCTGCATAACCATCAACAACCTTTCTATAGGGGTCGTTGTCGACAATGATCCCATATCTCGCCAACATGAGTGTTTGCGAGAAGGACCAATCACAAAGTAATTCCATGTAAGGGATTGGCGATGGAGGGGGTCGTGTTGGTGTCGAGGTGAGAATATGTGATGACTGACAAGGAATACAGTTCCAATCAGTCTTTCAACGGGCTGATAGAAGAAAAATGGTGTCAATCACATGGGTCTTATCATTGAAAATTTTCTCGTTCCTTACTTTCCATATATTTCATTGTTTTGCAATCCCCAATCTTTCATCAAAGCTTGCATCACCCTCTTTAGTTCAAATCATCCAGTGAAAAACGTCCATCCTTGGGTCAAGTGGTTGGAAATTCGTGATCATCTTCTCCGAGATGCTCCTTGCACGAGGGAACCAAAAAAGAAATGGTTCACATCTTCATCCCTCTCAAATAAAATTGCACACAACGGTGAGTTGGCACATCTTATACCCCAAATATTTTTTCGTGTGGCACGAGCATTTTGGGTGCATCTCCATGCGGAGAAAATGAACTTATAAGGGGTACTTGATATAGTCATAGATATGTTGGTTGGCGAGGAATTTTTGTAGGCTTACGATTCCTCTGGCAGTGATATGCTACTCTCACCATGAATTTTCATCATTTGTAAAGATCCAAACCCAAGCATTGGGGGTTATGGTGGGTCCAATCAAAATTTTTGCTATTTCAAATCACTTCCTCCTCCGGGAAGACTTCTCTAAGCTTCGCAAGGTCCCATTCATACCTTGTATCATTCATCCACTTCGTTGACTTATCATTTATCGAGATGCATGTGGGATCAGGTTTGAAACTCAACAGTGTTGGAAGCCATGGGCCAGACCCCACATGAATAGATGCACCATTCATGAGAATTTTCCGCACCCAAATTTGAAGAGTCTCACGAGAATCACATAGACTTGCCCAAATCCAAGATGAACCAACTCCTTTCTTTGCTTTAAGGGACGAGATGTGGGGGAAATAAAGCCCTTTAAGGAGCCTCACCAACAACTTATTGGGCTCTTGGAGAATTCTTCACTCTTGCTTTGCTATGAGAACCAGGTTGAAACTTATGAATTACTTGAAACCAAGGCCTCCAATGCCCTTTGGTTGGCACATGACATCTTCCATTCTCCAGTGAATCGCCTTCGAATTTGTTGTACCGCCCTAGAAGAAATCCCTAAGCTTTGAGTTAATTTTATTTGCCATGTCCTTCGAATGGAGAAAAAAATGACATGATGTAAATCAAAATAAATTGGAAAATGACTTTTAGCATCGTCATTGAGTCTTAGTCCTTTTATGTTACCCATTGTCACCCCTCTCTGAATCAGACGTGAGAGCGATTTTTTCATTAAGATGAAGGGTGAGATGCGGTCACCCTATCTAATACCCCTAGATGGGGTGAACTGCTTCGTTGGGGTACCATTGAAGGATAGAATAGTTCACCGTCTAGACACAGGCTCGGATCCAACCACACCACTTTTCATTGAAACTAAAGGACAAAACAATACAGTGAAGACGGTCCCAATCCACAAGGTAGTAGGCCTTTTTCATATCCATTTTGTGCATCATGTTCCTTTATCCTCCTCTTCAATTTCTGTTCTTGAAATTTTGTAAAACTTCAAGGACAATCATTATGCTATCTTGCATAGCTTTGTCCCCTGAAAAAGATTATTGCATCTACGAGACAATAGACGAGATGAAACTCTTGAGGCGGGAGGAGAGAATGAGGAGATTATCTTGTACTTGAAATTACAACAACTTATTGGTTGAATTGAGAGATGGCCTCGGGATTTAGTGCTTTTGGGATGAGGGTGATGGTCGTATCATTCCATCCCTTTGGAATACACCCTAACCACAAAAACTTCTTAACCTCCTCACATACCTAGTTACTAATGTGCCTTCCTCAACTTCTTGTAGAACACACATGAAAAATTGCCTGACCTTAGAGCTTTTGAGGCCCCAAGCTGGAAACCTACCTTCTTAACCTCCTCGTTTGGAATTGATTTCACATTTCTTCATTCATCTCACTAGAAACAACGGCCCGTAGGTCTCACTCATCAATCTAAGACGGCGCGGGGGGGGGGGGGGGGTGTTCCTCCTTGTGAAGAGGTTCTTAAAAAAATTGCACACATGTTTCTCAATGCCTCGATCCACTCCCCATCTTCGTCTTTGAGTTTGGTGATATAATATCATTTGAGGTATTATTGACATACGTACTACCTACGTTTCCCCCTTCTTTGATCCCTTTGTGTCATGGTTTGTATACATTTTGAGTTTTTTTTTCACATTTCGCACTATTGTCGTCTTGGTGCCACTTGGAGTTGGTTTGATATGCGTGTCTGACCTATTTCAATTTCGTACTTTAGTCTCATTTCAGCCACGACTTAGCCCACCTTCCAGTTCAGATTAATTCTGAACCTCTCTAAGTTATCTCTAGCCAGCCAACCAATTGTTGTTTAATTGACTTCTACAGATATTATACTTGAATGGACTTCACCAATCCTCTTGACCCTGAAGCACTTCCTACAAGTGTAGCAATCAACATATAGTAACCACTTGCAATCGTTTTCCTGACAAACAACCCACACTTTTTTCTTTCCACTCCGTAATCACCTCAAATTCACAACCGCATCATTGAACTGTCGTGGGCCACAAAATTACAAACCGAGACTAAACACCAGGGTTGCATGATCACATTAAGGATCATACACAGAAGGGTTGCCATATATGTCCTTCAATCCATCTAATATCCCCCATTCTGTGATCTGAATCGTTTGATCCCTGATAACTCGATTCACTGCCTCCAACCACGAAATTGTCAAATATGTCTAGGTCTCCCTGCTTTTGGCTGCCAATGTCACCCCACTTGTGTGGGCTGTATTAGAACACCAGTCACAGCAACCGTCAATGTTGGGTTCGACAAATACCCTACCATCATCGTCACCACCTCATACCACCACCACTCCAAGCATATCCTTACGCAACTCGGCACCTCCAATCTCAACAGCGGCCCTACTCCCTCCCCCCCCCCCCCTCTTTTGCCGCCTCCCTCCGACCAACCAATAACCCTCACACCCTACCTCTCTTTGCCCACCACACACATACCCGACCATGAGCCCCACTGTGTCCACGTTTGTCAGTGGTGATGCCATCACCACCTAGTGCACCCCTAACCCAAACACGTTCACAACGACATAATTGAGCGGCGCATGTAGTGCCACAACCGCGAGTGAGAAGTTGATGGCGGGCTTGGTCACGTTCTGGGAGCGTAGAAACACCCTGAGTG
This sequence comes from Linum lewisii, assembly GCA_034768395.1. NCBI lineage: Eukaryota > Viridiplantae > Streptophyta > Magnoliopsida > Malpighiales > Linaceae > Linum > Linum lewisii. The sequence goes on from CM068300.1 coordinate 60,955,952, forward strand.
GTTGGAGGAGCGCGTTGGTCAGCAGGTCGGGAAACTAGTAGAGGCAGCAGGTGGAGGCGATGAATGGGTCCTGGCCCAGGAACACCATTATGGGTCGCAGGTTAAGCCACATCATACTTATTGGTGCAGCGGCGACGCAGAGGAGCAACACCATCCGTTGTAGCAACATATCTAATAGGTCCCAGTTCTTGCTCTTGTATGTTTGGCTGCAAACCGGCTCCAACCCTGCCAATGAGATACTTTTTTAGTATTCACTGGATTGTTTGGAATTGAGGACGATGAATATTTTTACCTAAATTAATTAATATAAGAACCAGAATACTAGTGCTTAGTAGTGATTAACCCAAATATATGTTCTTTTACTTTTCTATTAAAAGGATTCTTTTTCATGTTCATAAATAAAATAAAAAAATCTTCATAAATCACTGAATTGATAAGCTCTATTATTATTCGTGACATAGCTGAGCCAAAAGGAATTTGATCTCTTTGAAAATAAGTCTCTCACCCCTAGCCCCCTCTTTCTTACACATGAATTCACACTCCACAGAAAATCACTACAGTTTCTTTCTGCTTTTTTAATAATGCTCTTAGGAAGTAGGAATACCGACATCCAGAATTGGCTCATGTATGTACACAAATGAGACAAGCTTTACTCTCCCTGCGTAGCTTGGTGTTCTAACCCGCCAACCACAAATTTTCGAAGTAATTCTTGCAACTAAAACATCACAATCCTTTGCAAAAAAAAAATTCCCAGAAATAAGTGGTACTTCTAGGTATCGTATGGGCAGAGTACTAGCCTGAAACCCCAAAGAGCTTCTTACCTCTTCACAAACATTTGAAGGGATTGTAGTAAAATATAAGACCTCAATTTTTCCTGGTTTATAGAGACTACTATATTTTAGTGATCAAATGATTGGGAATTTTTTTTTATAAAGATTGTATTGAAGAAACTTAAGTAATTAACCCAAAAGAAAATGACTAGAAAATGAAGCAATTTGTGTTGTAATTTGTAACCCATCTCTCTGTCTCTTTGTTTGTTCTACAAGGCATTAAGAATGACTTGAATACCCTTCTCCGGACGAAGAATCATACCATGAGAAGGCGAATGGATATAGTCATGCGAAAGCGTAAAAGTGAAGCGTTGAAGAATCATGGCAATGGTTATTTTTGTTTCGTTCATGGCATAGTTGAATCCTGCACACATATGAGGTCCCATCCCAAACGGCATGAATGCACTACTGTTGTTGTTTGTAGCCTTAGCAATGCCCTCTGAAAATCTATCTGGTTTGAAAAGATGAACGTCATTTCCCCATATTTTTGGGTCGTGATGGCAAGTCATGATTGGGATATGGACTTGGACTCCAGCTGGCACGATAAACTTTCCTATTCTAACATCTCTATGGACGTCTCGAATGAACCCTGAATACACTGGAGGGTACAATCTTAAAGTTTCATTGATGATCATACCTACCTGTAACCAAAGAAGACAAGAAAAATTAGTCATTGCTATCGAGATGAAAGGGTACTAATTAATGGACAGTTAGGCTTGCTTACGATTTTAAGTCTTGCAATGCCATCATCATCAAGACTCTTTTCGACACCAAATTGATTGATAACTTCTTCCCTTGCAGCTTCTTGCCACTCTTGATGGATCGCAAGAAGAAGAATTGTCCAAGAAAGCAAGGAATTGATGGTTTCCTGCCCAGTAACGTACAAGATTCTGCACTCATCAATGAGTTCCTCCATAGAGATCTTTATGGATCTGTCCTCTTCGCGACTTGCCTTTATAAGTAGACCGAGATAATCATTTCCCAACGCTTCAAACTCTCCGTTATTTTCCTTTCCTTCTCTCGTTTTCACCATTTGCATTATCGATTCTCGAATGCCTCTGATCATTCTTTCAGCTTCCTTCACGCCATTCGTCTTATACATAGTACTACATACATGAAAATGAGTTAAACAATCATATAGTTAGAAAGAAACACTATCCAAAAGTGTATTCGCAAGGACTATCTACAAACTTGAGGGTGGAGAGCTTGAGATTGAAATTATTTGTCTCGAATAGCTTCACAATTTTTTCAAGCATGTAGAATATATGTCGCCCTTCCTCAAAACTAGTCCCGAAAGCCGTCCTAGAGATCACTTCTGATGACAGTATCTTGAATTCTTCGTGAACTTCAATCTCTTTTCCATCACAATCCTTCCATCTCTCCAACATCATTTCCACACTTGCAATCATACCTGGAACCATACTCTGCAAAATCAAATTTATTTTCACTAAGTAATTCCGTGTTTGGATACGAACTCACAACCACCTCTTCTTTAAGAAGTGTAACTATTTTACTAATAGCTCGATTCTTACTTTGAGATTCTCGCCGTGTAGAAAGAAATTTGCCAACTTTTTCAGCTTAATCCATTTCTCACCTTCGGTCGCCACAACCCCATCTCCGAAAATCATCCGGAGAAAATTAGATGGTACCTTAGCCTTTGGTAAAACACCATCTTTGTTACTCATAGCCTGTTTGATCAATTCGGGGTCTCCCAGAACCAATTGGGCTCGTGGTCCAATCCAGAACACAAAATTTCTTCCTATGAGTCCAAAATGAAACAAAAACAGTACATACCCATATGTTGAACTTTTTGTTAGTAAACAATATAAGATCCATTCAGAACACTCTCCCAACAACTCGAGTTATTGGGATGCAACGATTCTTGACATTTTCAACACAGAAAACTGATCATCTAACATGATGTTAGTTTTTACACGGCCAGTATTTAACAAAGCCTTATATCGTACCATATTGTTTAGACCAAGTGGAGAGGTGAGGCGCGGCTCGATGCAATACGTCGTGCGAAACGGAGGGCATGGGTTCGGCCAGCGCTTCGTTTCTGAGTTGGATGAGTTGCTTGGCATTTCCGAGGAGGAAACAGTAGCCGGGGCCATTGATTCCTTGCGAGCTAAGGAACCTCTGAGTCTGCAATGGCTTCCATATCATATAATGAATGAATTTAATCAGCTTGTAAACGAAGTAGGCAGAGGCGGCAATGATCAGAAGCATAGACATCAACCCTGTAATAATACACATTCTTGGATATCTTTCTAAGTTTTAGAAAATTAGCGTAGAAAACTATAATGAGAGAAAGAATACGTACGAGTCATTTATGTAAGTAGGGAGGGAAGATATAATAGATGTTTTCCATGGGTGATGGTCATTACGATGTAACAGTTCCAACTTTTGAAAACTCGTTAAATGAAGCGGTAGGTGGTTTGGTTGATGGAATTGGGTCCCGGAATTAGATTTTAGTTCCCGGCCCATTGAGACTAAACGTACTATTCTCAATAGTCGGCCACTTTATTCCCCTCTTTATAAATGTTGATCACGAGACACATAATTATTGATGATATTAGTCTCTTTTCGTTGTTTTACATGTAACGTTTCATTTACGAGTTAGCAGCGTCATACTATTTTCTAATTAAATTCGTGACATCGTGCAATCACCATCTTAATTTTTATTCAAATATATATAATAAGATAGAGAGTCAACTCTGGACTCTTCTTGAGTATAAAATTTATAAATTTTTGCAGATTTTGCAGATTTATAAAATTTATAATACATTAAGTATCACTTGAAGTCCCTTTTCGGGGCGAACCGCAAACAAAGCAAAAGGCGAATGTACATAATCGGGTGAGAGAGAGAACGAAAAGCGTTGTAGTATCATAGCAAGTGTTACTTTGGCTTCGTTCATAGCAAAGTTGTATCCGACACAAATGTGAGGCCCCATTCCAAAAGGTATGAACGCAGATGGGTTATTGTTCGTAGCCTGAACTACTCCTTCTGAGAATCGATCTGGCCTGAAAAGATGCACGTCCTCTCCCCATATCTCACGGTCATGGTGAATGGCCATGAACGGTACGTGAAATTGTACCCCTGCTGGAACCTTGAGCTTCCCGAGTGTCACATCCTCGTTGATATTGCGTATGAATGATGAGTACACTGGAGAATATAGTCTTAGGGTTTCGTTGATGATCATACCCGTCTGCATTGTATGATTACTAGTTAAACCTAGCATAGTTAGATAGAAGAATATCGAATGAATGAGTAAACTTACGACTTTGAGCCTTGCAATCCCATCGACATCAGGATTCCGGTCACGACCAAATAGGTCGAAGACCTCTTTCCTTGCCTCTTCTTGCCAATCTTGATGAATCGATAGAAGCAGGATAATCCAGGAAAGTAATGTATTGGTAGTTTCCTGTCCGGCGACGTACAACGTCTTGCATTCATCAATCAGTTGGTTGACATCGATCCTCCTCGATTCATCTTTCTCGTCGTGAGCCCTAATCAACATTCCGAGATAATCGTTTCCATACCCTTCCATTTCTCCCCTCTTCACCTTTTCCTGCCTCTTTTTCACTATCTTCATTATGGAGTCTCTAATCCGTTGGTCTAACCTTTCGCCTTCAATCTCGTCTTTGCTCTTAAACATCTTGCTATTTTTTTAAAAACTTCAATCTAAGTTTTCAATCCGCGAGAACGAGTTCATTGCAATAACAATCGAAAATGATAAACTACCTGATAATCGGAAGGGTAACTTTGAATGTGTTTCGCTCGGCCAGCACCATCAATCCATGAAACATTTCGAATATCTCTTGCCCTTCTTGGAAGCTACTACCGAAAGCGGTCCTTGAAATCATTTCTGATGACAGTATCCTGAATTCTTCGTGAACCTCAATTTCCTTCCCGTCGAGTTTCTTCCATCTCTCCATCATGATCTCTGCACTAGCAATCATATCTGGGACCAAGCCCTGTAAAGAAAAATGTGAATGAAATTATCATAAAATGTCGACCTCGAGGTTTGAATCGAGGATGTTTTCGAGATGTAAAACCAAGTCTTACTTTGAGTTTCTCGCCCTGGAAAGCAACATTGGTTAGCTTCCTAACCTTAGCCCATTTCTCACCTCCACTCATCGTTAGCCCGTCGCCCAAGATCTTCTCGTGGAATGAAGTATACGGCCCCGTTTTAGGGAACACACCGTCTTTGCTACATAGTGCCTCTCTAATGATCTCCGGCTCCATTAGAACCAATTGTGCTTGCGGTCCGATCCAGAACATGAAAACCTTCCCTGTTTTTTATTCGTATATTACACATAATTAATTTTAAGTCGTTACAAGTTGACGTTACTCGACAAAGTTTTCGAATCCAATTCAACTCAAAATTGACCAACAACCAATCAACTTGTAGCAAGTGAACCAACAAATATGATAAACTCGATTTACTCGATCATACTAAATTTCTAACTCGATGAATTTGACCCGAGCCACTCAAATGTTATGCTAATTCAGTCATCGTTATAAACAGTGGTGTTAGGACCAGATTGAACCGACCTAAAAAAAATTGAACCTTCTTCCAGGCCGGTTGGATCATTAAAAAAATCTCTCAATTTGATGTCATTTAATCATTAAAATCTTAAAAGACCATTCGAACATTTAGGTTGACTTTACAGCTTATTAACATGACACTAAAGTGAAATGCTAATTTGTTGTATGACATATGAATATGAATTACTAACCGGTAACTAAACGCGAAAACATCAAAATTTACCGTATTTCTTGGCCCAGAAGGTCATGTGAGGCAGAATCCTGGGAGAAACTTTGTGGGAAAGGGACGCATGGGTTTCGAAAGGGCTTGGTCTCGGAACCAGATGAGCTCCTTGACATTTCCAGGAGGAATCTGTAAGGAGGGCCGTAGATTCCTTGAGAGTTGAGGAATCTCTGAGTCTTAAAGGGCTTCCATAGCAGATTGTTGAGGAGGTTGAATAGAGCATAGAGAAAACAGAGAGATGCAGGGATTATGAGAAACATAGTCATCTCTGTCATTCACAATTGTTTCTCTTTCTGGGTTCAAAATGAAAATGAAGACAAGCATACGAAGACTTTGATGACAGATGAGAAACTCATTAAATATATGAATTTTGATGTGGCTGGTTTCGAATTTCGATTAAACCAAGTTAGTATTTTTTTTGGTAGAAATAAATAAATATAAGTTTGAATGAGTTGTTGGCCGTTGTCTTGTAGGATGATTGGAATGAATAAGATAAAGTAGAAGATAATATATGTTGTTGAAATGGACTAGGCATTATACACATTTCATTTTTGAAGTTGATTCCAAAAGTTGAGCTGTCGAATGGATTCATGATTGAGTTAATTAGGTTGTGAGTTGACTGAAATGTCCTACCATTCCAACTTCTGTCTTCAGTTCGTTCATGAAGGAGGCAATGTCTACATTACACTTAACATAATCTTCCTTCGGCACGTGCCATCGAGGACATGACAACTGCATCGTATTCGTATTCGTATTCAAATTTAATTTTTTCCCATACTTCACAAGCAGCAGCTAATTCAGTACTCCATTTGCTAGCCTCACGAATAATTTCATTACCCTCACGAGCAAGATCACATCCCTCATTCCGAGCTTGTACACATACTTCTAGAGCTACTCGATTAGCTACGGCACCGGGTGCATTTCCCCAAGGGTGACCTAACGTTCCACCGCCAAATTGATAATACGGAATCATCTCCAAAGATCTCTGTCTTGCTCTGGATGGCGTCTGTTTGGCACCCATATATTGTGTCATCACCCAGTCTCGTTACTCTTCACGCCTCTCTTCATAATAGTTTTATCGGTACAACTTTTAATTAGGGGTGGGCACTTATCCGCCTCGCACCGTACCGAGCCGCAATTTTTTTTATCCGCACCGCACCGAACCGCATCACGAATAATACGCGGTGCGGTTTTATTTTCATGCTCGTAGTCTGCGGTTCGGTTGAGTCGCAACCACGATTTGACGGTTCAAACCGCAAACCGCAAATCACTGCTGCCAACGATTTGTCCGTTACAACGTTTCTAGGGCTTTGCAGTATAGAACCCACTGCTGCCAACGATTTGTCCGTTATTTTCGCACAAGCTGCAACTCCAAGAGTCTTTAACGACATCCTACTGCCTTCAGCTAGCTCGACCAGGCCCATATCACTCAATCCTTCGCAAAACCGCAAGTCTCCTCTAGTTGCTTACAGCATTTTCCAACAGCAGCCAGACCGCCATCGCCAACATAGCAACCCTGAAAGGGGGTAGGATTAATCATTACTAGTCCGGTAAATGCAGCACACCAGTCATTTATTCTGTATCATAACATAGATCATTGTCAAGCCACTTCAAAAAGAGCCTAATGCAACACGTTAAGGAAACTAAAACCGATTGGCACACTCCAGAATCCAGATGCTGATTCAAGAAGTGAAAACAAACCATTTTCAACAGTAGAACGCAACAATTAAGGAAGGAAAACAGAAGAACAGGAAGGCCTGCTAAACTAGACTCACGCATAACATCAATAACCATTCATTCTATCTTAAGTATTGGTTCATGAACTGAGAATGGAAATCTTCTGTAAAAGGATAAGGAAAAAGGGAGCTTTGTCAACATTCAAATCACAGGTTCTGAGAGACCAAACATATGAAGCTATTGATGCATTCATGGACATTGATGCAGAAGCTATTGATGATCAACATTCAAAAAGGGAACTTTACCTGCAAATCCAGAGATTTCAAGAGCGACCATTTCAGGGCAAGAGAAACTAAACCCAAGCTTGAAATATTGGAGCACCATATCAAGCTCAAATGTTCAAGAGCTGGGAATTGATCACTGAGGGTAATCAATCCACCATCAGACAAACAAAACGAATCGAATTGCTCAGAATCAGGAAGATCCTCCTGAAACATGCTGCGCAGCTTGAAGTACGACACATTGATCCCTTTTCTTCGCTTCCGCCCCTAAAGCGACCAAAACAAAAATCCCCAAATGAAAAAACCCATCGAATAAGCAATCAAAATCACCAAATTTCAATTCGATTAAAGGGAAAAGGCGTACGAGCTGTACGGGGAGAGAAATAGATAGCCGCTCGTCAATGTGGATGGTTTTCATATTGGGGAAACGGGTCGAGAGGAGGTGGATGAAGAAATCCGGGTTACCGGAAGTGCCGATCCGGAGAGTGGTCCGGCTTAGCCGCTCTAAAGAGAGCCACCGCTTGCAGACGATGGAGCAGGCATCGCGAGCCTGCTTGGAATCGAGGCGGCGGAAGATCTCGAGGATGATTTCGTCGGGAAAGAGCGTGTTGATCCAATCGTGGCCTCGCATGATTCTTTGCGGCTGATGAGGATGAGGAGAAGGAGGGAGAATTCAGAAATTGTGATCCGGACGGAGATTGGAGGAAGAGGATGAGAAGTTGGTCGCCGGAAAGAGCGCCGGAGATCGGGACGGTGGCATTTTTTATTTTACAATCGGTGGAAGTGGGTAGCCGGAGGAATGGGACAAGGTATATATTTTTTAAATTTTAGTTATAGATGATTTTTTTGCGGTTTGTGGTTGAAACCGCTAATAATGCAGTGCGGTTTGAACCGAACCGCATTACGAATACGGTGCGGTTTCAACCGCAATATATACGGTGCAGTTCTTGCGAATTTTCATCAATGCGGTGCGGTTCGGTTCAAACCGCATCGTTGCCCACCCCTACTTTTAATACAATGTTCAAATCAATAAGATCATATTCATATTATTATTAATATTTTCTCTGAATCAAATGTTATCAATCTTGATATGGTTTATTGAATTTTTCTAAACTCCTATGTAAGTGTTATGTTGATGTTATAACATGCCAAAAAATTGTAATGTCAAAATCCATAAAGATGGAAGAATACACATGATCTATGATAATACTTTTTATAAATAATAGGGAAAATGGTACTTTGCCCCCCTCTACTTTGCCAAGTTAACAAACAGCCCCCTATACTATAAAATGATCAATTTACCCCCTCCTACTATGCCAACCTAACAAACAGCCCCTTCTATCCAAAACTCCATCCAAAATTCCGTTAAGTAATGACTCACCAATATGATTCATCCATAATTAATGACAGTACATTGCCACATCATTAATGACAGTACATTTTTAGTACAAAAGGCAATAAAAATATTAATTTTAAATTTATAAATTAAAAAGTATATATTACATTTTGTATGGATTTTTATTTTTAATTTTTTTTCAATTAAATAAATACTTTGTATTTAAAATTTTCAAAGTTATTTTTAGAAAAAATTGCATATTTATTTTAGAAAAAAATGTAATTTCATTTTTAATATTAAAATCCATAAAAAAGATATTTTTAAAAAATATTTTTTTATTTTTTATTTGTAAATTAAATTTATTTCTTTTTATAATTTTTTTTCTTTTTAGTTCAGTTGAGATGGATGAAAGTCGTTGATGTGGCAATGTACAATCATTAATTGTGGATGAGTCATATTGGTGAGTCATCACTTAACGGAATTTTGGATGGAAATTTGGATGGAAGGGGCTGTTTGTTAGGCTGGCATAGTAGGAGGGGGTAAATTGATCATTTCATAGTATAGGGGGCTGTTTGTTAACTTGGCAAAGTAGAGGGGCAAAACACCATTTTCCCTAAATAATACAACCACAAGGCCAAAGTTAGTGTGTTAGTTTTTTCCTCTTTAGTATCACCGTATCAATACTCCAAATGATGCACTTACTTTTTTTCCCTAATCACTCTTTTCAGAGGAGTAATATACGATATCAAGCAGGCAAGAGAGATTAGAGGAGTGTGGGGATGTAGGAGCGTGATCATATTAGAGTGGGGTCGAGAATGAAAAGAAATTTAACACCTTATTACAAGTGATGGCGTGGACCGCTGAGTTTGCTTTCCTGTTAGTGTGTGATGGTGTTATCGTTGGATATTTGTGTAGTAAAGTTTTGCATCACATCTATGATTGTTGTTGTTGTGACATGTAGTAGATCTTTATTATCAGAGATTCAGTTTATAGCCATTTTTGTGTCTCATTCGTTATTTAAAATTTTGTTCTAGACATAGGATGCATTGTTCTGTTGTTTTACATGTAATATTTATCACTTCTTCTCAGGAAATAGCACCATATATACCAGTTTTGATTAAAATTCACGACGTCGCGCAACCATCATATCTTAGTTTTTATTATAAAAATATATAATAAGATAGAGAGTCATCTTTGTACAGCTGAGTAACCCCAAGGTTGAAACAATTCAAAAGAATAATATGATAAAATTTTGCAGATTTATAAAATTTACAATACATTAAGTATCACCTGAAGCCCCTTTTCGGGGCGAACAGCAAACAAAGCAAAAGGCGAATGTATATAGTTGGGCGAGAGGGAGAACGAAAAGTGTTGTAGTATCATAGCAATCGTTATTTTGGCTTCATTCAAGGCGAAGTTGTATCCTACACAAATGTGAGGCCCCATTCCGAAGGGCATGAATGCAGATGGTTTATTATTTGTTGCATGAACGACTCCTTCCGAGAATCGATTCGGCTTGAAAAGATGCGCGTCTTCTCCCCATATTTCAGGGTCATGGTGAACTGCCATGAATGGTACGTGAAACTTTAAACCTGCGGGCAACTTGAGCTTCCTTAGTGTTACATCCTTGTTGATATTGCGGACAAAGGATGAGTACACCGGAGAATACAACCTTAGGGTTTCATTGATGATCATACTCATCTGCATTGTGTGATTACTAGTTAAACCTGACATAGAAGTGACCAGAAATATTGTATAGAATATACAAGATGATTGAGTCTACTTACGACTTTAAGCCTTGCAATCCCATCAGAATCAGGATTTCGGTCACGACCAAAAAGGACAAAGACCTCTTTCCTCGCCTCTTCTTGCCAATCTTGATGGATCGCTAGCAGTAGAACAATCCACGAAAGCAATGTATTGTTCGTTTCTTCTCCGGCAATGTACAATGTCTTGCATTCATCAATCAGTTGGTTAACACTGATCCTCTTCGATTCATCTTTGTCGTTGTAAGCCCTAATCAACATTCCGAGATAATCGTTTCCATACCCTTCCATTTCTCCCCTATTCACCTTCTCCTCCCTCTTTTTCACTATCTTCATTATGGAGTCTCTAAGACCTCGGTCTAGCCTCTCGGCCTCGATCTCATCTTTGCTCTTAAACATCTTACTGTTTACAAATTAAAAATACAATGAATTTACGATAATTTTTTATGTGAGAACTGATTCACTCCAATAATCAGATTCTACACACAAATTAAAGCAGTAAACTACCTGATGATCGGAATGGTAACTTTGAATGTGTTTCGCTCGGCCAGCACCATCAGTCCATGAAACATTTCGAATATCTCTTGCCCTTCTTGGAAGCTACTACCGAAAGCAGTCCTCGAGATCATTTCTGATGACAGTATCCTGAATTCTTCGTGAACCTCAATCTCCTTCCCGTCGAGTTTCTTCCATCTTTTCACCATGATCTCCGCACTAGCAATCATATCCGGGACCAAGCCCTGTAGACAAAATTGTAAAAGAAATTGGTATAAAAGTTTGACCTCAAGTTTTGAACTCAAGGGGTTCGAGACAGGACTAAATCTTACTTTGAGTTTCTCGCCGTGGAAAGCAACATTGGCTAGCTTCCTAACCTTAGCCCATTTCTCACCTCCACTCTTCGTTAGTCCGTCGCCCAAGATCTTCTTGTGGAACAAATTAGACGACTCTCTTTTAGGAAACACGCCATCTTTACTACAGAGTGCCTCTTTAATGATTTCCGGCTCCATTAGTACCAAATGCGCTCCCGGTCCGATCCAGAACACAAAAATCTTCCCTGTAGACGTAATGAATTTTATGTTGTTACAAGTTGACCCTACTCGACGAAACTATTCATTTCAACATGCGATCAAAAATAATTAACAGTAAATCAATATACGGCACGCTAACCAGCAACATGATAAACTCGCAATTGAATTGACTCGGTCGGACTAAATTTGCAACCCGATGAACCAGACTCTCTCTAACTTGAGCCATACAAATGCTATGCTAATCCCAATATAGTTATAAGGAATCTTGTTAAACTATTCAAAATTTGTTGAACATCCCTACCAATCGGTCAACTTCAGGTCGATCCGAACCAACTTGTAACCCGAAATGATCAGAAGTCAAGTACTCATAACTGGTCCAACCAGAAACTCAATGAACCAACCCATCGAGTCATATCAAGATAAGCTCACAAATCACAATCCAACTAACACGTAAACTGAAATTGGTGAACTATGAACACCATAACTAAACACAATAAGTCAATAAACATCAAAATTTACCGTATTTCTTGGCCCAAAGGACATGTGAGGCAGGATCCTGGGATAAACGTCGTGGGAAAGAGACGACATGGGTTTCGAAAGGGCTTGGTTTCGGAACCAGATGAGCTCCTTGACGTTTCCGAGGAGGAATCTGTAAGGAGGGCCATAGATTCCTTGAGAGTTGAGGAATCTCTGCGTGTTCAGGGGCTTCCATAGCAGGTTGTGGAGGAGCTTGAACAGAGCATAGAGAAAACAGAGAGATGCAGGGATTATGAAAAACAGAGTCATCTCTGTCACAGCTGTTTCTTTGATCTGACCTGCTGGTTCAGAAGGAAAGAGAAGAAAGCATACGAAGTCTTTGATTACAGATGAGCAACTCATTATACTAATTGATTTTTTATGTGGTTGCTTTCGATTACACCCAAGTTAGTTTGTCCTATGATTTCTTCGATCGAACCTATGACATGTTGTTGTTGAGAAAAACGGACTGCGTTAGTTAAAAAACGGACTGCATTTAGTAAAAAATGACTGCGTTTAGTAAAAACGGACTGCGTTAGTAAAACACGGACTACGTTAGTAAAACACGGACTGTGTTAGTAAAAACGGACTGTGTTAGTAAAACACGGACTGCATTAGTAAAAAACGGATTGTGTTTAGTAAAACACTGACTGCGTTAGTAAAACACGGACTGCGTTAGTAAAACACGGATTGCATTAGTAAAAAACGGACTGTTTTAGTAAATACGGACTACAAGGGCATAATTGTCAGTTTGTGTTAAAATACGGACTGCGTACAGTAAAACATGGACTGCAAATAGCAATAAGTCAAAAGAAAAAGAAATAGAGCGAAGTATACACGTTGACCTTTGCACATGGGCCTAATCATTTCCGGCCCAAACCCAAAAAGCCCAAGTCAGAACCCGTTTGAACCCTGCAAGGCTGCAATCCTGCAATAAAGAACAGTAAGTGTGCAGTGTTTATGTCATCTATGATGCCCTCCAATGGGCGGCCATCAACCAATATAATAATCTTTCTTAGGGTTATTAAACTAATTGATAAGTTCATCTGCTATGAGTTTCTGCTGATTTCTCAAAAGGCAGATATGGTTGACCTGGGAACTCTAGTAATCTTCCTTTCATCATTTCTGTGTCTATACTTGTTGTTGATCATCATCAGATTCCTGAACAAAGTATGGTTGTCTCCGATTCGAGTCCAATCCCAGATGAGGGCACAAGGAATCAAAGGCCCTTCTTACAGATTCTTCCATGGAAACACCAAAGAGATTGCCTTTATGAGAATCCAAGCTGCCAAACTTCCCATGGAGTTGTCCCACCATGTCCTTCCTAGGCTCCAGCCTCACATCTACACTTGGACTAAGCTCTACGGTAAGTAAAGCATGTTCGATACAGTCTCTTATGCCATGTCAAGAACCGGTTTGATTGAAGCAGTTGTGTTATTATCAGGGAACAACTTCCTTCAGTGGTATGGAAGCAGGGCTCAGCTAGTGGTGACTGAACCTGAGCTGATCAAAGAAGTGCTCAATTGCAGAGATGGAGCTTATGAGAAGATAGGGTTTCAGGATTTCATCAGGGATCTTCTTGGGGATGGACTTGTCTTGTCAAGAGGCGACAAGTGGTCGAAGATGCGCAAGCTTGCGACCCATGCCTTCCACGGAGAAAGCTTGAAGGTATTTTTGAAAAGAACGTTCATAAACTTAAGAGGCTCTGATACCATGTGAATAAATTTTACATTTAAAAAGGTTTATAAACTTAATAGGGTATGGTTCCGGCCATGATTTCGAGTGTGGAGATGATGCTGGAGAGGTGGAACAAGATTAATCCTGATGGAGGGAGGACAGAGATTGATGCGTTCGAGGAGTTCAGGATCCTGACATCAGAGATCATATCCAGGACAGCTTTCGGAAGCAGCTACCTGGAAGGAGAGAAAGTGTTTGGCTTGCTGATGAAGATGGTTTCGATCATCTCGAGAAACCACTTCAAAGTCAGGATTCCAGGGCTCCAGTGAGCTAGCTCTCTCTCCCTTGATACAAACTTGCAAATCTCGAGATGTCAGGATTCCAGTTTGACTTTTGATTTTTTTATCCTTGTAGATCCTTGTTCAGGACTGGGGATGAGCATGAATCAGCTGTTATTCAACAAGAGATCAAATCCATCATCATTAACATGGTTAGCAAAAGAAAGGAAGAGAATAGTACTAATAGTACTAGTACTAGTTCTGCCACTGATTTCCTTGGAATGCTCCTCAAGGCTTATACCGATCCGGACAGAAGTAACAGCATCACATTGGATGATTTGGTTGATGAATGCAAGACATTCTATGTAGCGGGCCACGAAACTACGACGAGCTCACTTACTTGGACCGTACTTCTCCTAGCCCTTCACTCAGAATGGCAAGACAAAGCCAGGGAACAAGTAGTTCAGCTATTTGGCAAAGACACAACTCCAACTCCTGATGGCATTTCCAGATTGTCAATTGTAAGCCACGAAACCGATTCTCGAATTTGTTTCTTTCCCTTATCTCAAACTGAGACTACTGAATCTCTTTTTCTGCAGCTGACAATGATCATCAATGAATCTCTGAGGCTGTACCCTCCAGTGTTCCACGTGTCGAGGAGAGTCGAGAGAGATGTACGATTAGGGGGGAAGCTAATGCTTTCGAAAGGTACCGAAGTCTACATCCCGAATCTCGCAGTCCATCATGCTACCGAAACATGGGGGGAAGATGCTAAACTCTTTAGACCTGAAAGATTTGCAGAAGGGGTAGTAGCTAAGGGCTCATCAGGAACGTTTCTACCGTTCGGGATGGGAGCTCGAAACTGTGTCGGTATGAACTTTGCAATCACGGAAGAGAAGATTGCACTTTCCATGATCCTGCAGCGGTACAGGTTTCGCCTCTCGGACAAGTATGTACACTCACCAGCTCAGGTTTTGACTAGCTGCCCCAAACATGGCCTGCAAATCGTTCTTGAGAAACTGTGACAATATTGAATGTTGTAATAGTGCAATAGAACCCTTATCTATTATCTTTCTGTCACTGGTTTTTCTGTTATTAATCACTATCTTCAAACATTTCGAATCGACTGGTGTACATTCGATACGAATTGGATTACACCAAGTTACAACATTAATCCTAACTTCCTAAGCTGAAATGGCAAAGTAAAACTACACAGTCCATAGTCATAGAAATTGGATTTACATTACGTTTGCCATCTTCCAGTCCAAGCATTACCATATCAACAAAAGACCAGAGCTTGTTCATGAAAGAAACGGCATTGATCTTACTGCAGAATGCAGTGTTAGAGTGGCTGGAGAAGGATTGGAAGGCCATGTTTAGGGCAGATTGTGAGCATATGAACTGGTGCATGGACATAGGAAGGCGAAAGAGCCAACTTGTATCGTTGGAGAAGCATCAAGAGAGCAATTTTCGTTTCTGCAGCTGCAAAGTTCATCCCCACGCAAGTTCGAGGTCCAAACCCGGATGGAAGAAAAGCATCATATTTGGTAGCCTTCGCTACCCCATCAGCGAATCTCTCCGGTTTGAATAGATGATAGTCTTCTCCCCATAGCATAGGGTTATTGTGAACTGCTAAGATGGGAAGGCTCAATGCCATCTTTGCAGGAAGGATGAACTTCCCTAGCTTGGTCTCCCTCGCAACTTCCCTAGTCAGGTTAAATGCTGGCGGGTATAGCCTCAATGATTCGTTAACGATCATTGCCATCTGCATATGGTTTCAGAGCCAACAATTCAATAACTCGAGTTGTTGGAAGAGGGTTTGACATTGGTTTATATTATTCATTAACAGAGGACTTACAATTTTCAATCTCGAAACGCCATCGAGGGATGGATTTCGTTGCTCAAACATCTGCAGAACCTCTTCCCTTGCCTTGTCCTGCCAGTCTGTGTGGATGGCTAGGAGCAGAACGGTCCACGTGAGCGAGCTAGTCACTGTCTCGTGTCCCGCTACATAGAATGACTTGCACTCGTCGATCAGATCATCGACAGTTATCTTCCTGGGCACGTCACTGTCATGATAAGCATTCAGAAGTGATCCAAGGAAGGCAGTTCCATAGCTTTTTCCACTTCCAGAAGTTCCATCCTCTCTTTTCCTTATCAGCTTTATGATTCCTTCTTTAATGTCTTTCTGGAGTTTGTCTGACTCAATATCATCACTTGATCTCCAGAGCTTCCTGTCAAACAAACAACATGATGAAAAGAGTCAAGTGATAAAGAAACCTTAAAGAACAAATTACCAGAAGAAAATGCAGCATATATATACTTAATCCCAGGGATGCCAACTTTGAAGTTGTTTCTATTGACAATGATCCCAAGCTTCATCAACATACCAAAGACATTCCTCCCTTCCTCGTAACTACTCCCAAACGCTGTCCTCGAAATCACTTCTGATGATAAGATCTTGAACTCGGGAAAGACATCGATCTCCTTCACGTCTTCCATTAATCCCCATCTCTGCAGCATTGCTTCCACACTGTTGACCATTGCAGGAATCATTGCCTTCAAGCAGCCCCGTGGAATGCTTGATTCGCAAGCTTTCTCGTCTTGACCCATTTCTCTCCTTCCGAGGTTAAGAGGCCGTTCCCGAGGAACTTCTCTGCGTAGCTCTGGATGAACTTCTTGGGATATGTTCCTTCTCTATTGATCAACACCTCTTTCACAAGCTCAGGATCAGTTACTACCAGCTGAGGCCTTGTTCCATACCAGTTCAGAAAGTTCATCCCTTTCATTATGTAAACAGCAAAAAGAAGCCACCTTTCTATCAGCAACTGAACTACAAAAAGCCTATAAATTCAGGTAACATGAATTGACTGTAAGTTAATGACTTGCCTAACCCTCGACCCGATGAACCTGTAACCCGTTTGATACGTAACCTAATTAATTAGCAACCCAATAGACTCAACCCGTCTAACCCACCCAACACGCAACCTGACAAACCCTCTACCTAATGGACTCATAACTCGACTAACCCGCTCGGTCCAGCCCAACCAGTAACTCAAATTGACTAAAAGTCAAATGGTCCTGTAACCCGTTTGATACGTAACCTAATTGATTTGCAACCAAATGATTCAATCCGTCTAACCCACCCAACCCGCAACACGAAAAAAACTCACTACCTGATGGACCCACAACCCAATGAACCCACAATCTAATTGACCTATAACCCGATTGACCCAATTCCGAACCCGTCTAACCCATCTGTTTGACACTGTTAACCAGAAATTGAAAAAGGGGTTAGTTACCATAAATCTGGGTCCATGAATGGACATGAGGCATGATTCTGGGGAGCATCTGATGAGAAATCTCCATGGGGTTATTAACAGCTTCACTTATCATATCGTTGATCTCTTTGGTGTTCCCAAGCAGAAACCTGTAAGGAGGGCCTTTAATACCTTGAGAAGCCATTGCAGACTGTATCCGAATCGGTCTAAGCCATACTTGATTCAAGAACCTGCAGAGATTTAGGAAGATCAAAGAAATCAAGGTAAAGAGAAACAGTCTGATCATTAGGTCTCCCATTTCAAGCTTCTCTATAATCTTCTTCCAATTTTTGCAGCTGGATAGTCTATATAGTGTGCTGATGAAAGGCAAAAAGAAGACTTTGGAGGAGTGATGCTGATCAGAATATTTTATGGCAAATTGATGTTGTCATTTTCCATACCCTTACTTAAATCAAAACATTAGTGGTAAAATAGAAATTAAGACCTAAATGTTCATAAAATAACCCTAAAACCACCCATACCATTAGATTGACCTATATTTTAACAATGGGAAAATAGCACTTTGCCCCCTCTAATTTGCCAACTTAATAAATAGCTCCTTACGCTATGAATTGCTATTTTTACCCCTTCTACTTAGACTACTTTGTCGTTTGAGTCTTTCGTTTCAACTTTCATCTTCATGACGTTAATTGATGCGTATTCAGTACATCACGTTTACTCCAATAGTCATATATTAGCACATTGAGTGTTTTTTAATTGAGAATATAAGTAGATAATATGATTATATAGTATGAAATCGATGAATAAAATGTGTGATTTTAAAACCCTTCGTATTTTACTCTACTCTTCGTGATACCTCCCCAATTTACCTCCTTAACCAACTCTTCATCTCCTGCCTTCGATTTATCTCTTTGTCAGTGTGTGAATGTGTCCAGATTTAATGTTAAAATGACAGAAGTTGAATCAAAAGGACCAAAAAGGTAAAGTAGTCGGAGTAAGAGAGTGTAAAAAGAGCGATCTATAGTACATGGGCTATATGTTAAGTTGGCAAAAGTAGAGGGGGCAAAGTGCTATATTCCCTTTAACAATCAATACATACTACAATAGGGACAAATTCCATGATACTTCTATACATCTTACTGCTACAGCCAAAAAAATCCCAGATGGCTTTGTGTTCTGCAACTGCAGTAAAACCAAAAGCTTGTCAACGTCCTTTGACATACTTCTCATTCACCTGCCTTATAAGTTTAAACAATTCCTCGGCCTGAACCTGCTGTTGAATCCCAGCTTTCGATGTGTGATCCGGGTGGTACTTCAGCATCGCTTTTTTGCAAGCTTGACGCACCTGAAATCATTCATTATCAAGGATCAATGCATCAAAACTCTAGAAAACTGCATCAGAGAGAAGTGCAAACTCACCTCTACTGGCGAAGGTTTCGACCCAACGAATCCCAGAGCGTGTAACAGTGAAGGCAAGTCTTTGCATTTGCTCTCCAACAAGGATATCCACTGCCTTGCAGCAGCTCGATATCTCTCTTTCGCATTCGAATCTGCCTTGTCCTAGGTTCAGAAAAACCACAACATGTTGTTATGGTACCAAGTTATCTTATAGATCATGCAGGCAAGTTCGAGCTTTACCTTCTTCTCTGACTCTTTGATCTCTTGCACTCGCTGCTTCTGCCTCTTCTGAAGATTCGCAGCACGCAACTGTTCAGCCTGTTTCCTTTTGAGTTGTCTCTCTTGCTCTTGTGCCTGAACAATGACACCCACACAAGATTATAGAACAGAGTTAACCTGCAGGAGAAGTTTTCTCACACTATAAGTTTGACACTAGACAGTACCTTCTTTTCTACCTCACTCATTTCGAGCTTTCTTCTCTTACGCAATGTTCGAGCCTCTTCTGCCTAGAAATATTGCAACATATGGATTCGAATACGATTGTCATTTTTTTTACCAAATTGAAGAGTTCATGATTTGCAGCAAGTAACAAAATCACACACCTGGTTCAGTATTTCCTGCTGCCTTGCTGCCCACTCTGCTTCATCTGCTCGTTTGAATCCATCTGTCTCCTTCATTCTTTCTCGCTCACTGATTATATCGTACGATTTGTACTCATACTGATCATCAGCATCTTCCCGGTCAGATCGTAAAAAGGGCTCATCATGGCTTTGCTCATGCTTAAAGTCAGGAGCAGATTTGTGATCTTCTTCCCCAAAGAAATCATCAGCCTTCTTAGGATTCTCTCCCGAATATTGCCACGAACTCAATGGAACCTTCGTATCCTCCTGACCATACTGACTCCTGGGACACGGTTTTGATCCAGACTCTTTATCGAGATTTGCATAAGAACCTTCAAAACCATTACGATCAGAAGCATCATTTCCAAATTCATCGTTCTTCTTTGTGCAAGCAAACTCACAACCACTATCATCTCCATTGCAGTTACGAAAGTCAGATAAAAACACAGCATCACGCTCATCATCAAAACTACAACTTCTCATGTAATCAAACTAATCATCATCGTTGTTGTTGTCCCAATCAAACCATGAAAACGACTCATCTTGGCTTTTCTCGTGCTTGAAGGTACTGTCATTACATTCAGGAACAGACTTGTCATCTTCAGCAAAAGTCTCCCCTTTAACAAAATCATCAGCCTCCTTCGGAATCTCTCCCGGATATGGACATGAACCGGGACGAAAATTCCCCTGGTTATCATCATTGCAGGTAGGCTTCGTATCCTTAGTCTCGTCAGACATCTCTTCTTCCTTAAAGCAATCATCCGCCTTCTTATGATCATCGAGATTTCCATAAGAACCTTCGAAATCGTTACAATCAGAAGGAAAGTTTCTGCATTCATCTCCATTGCCAGATCCACCACCACCACCTACATATCCATCTTCTTCATCCTTAGGCTTCGAATTCGTAGTCTCGTCAAAAGGCACCTTACTATCAGCCTCACCAGACCGATCCTCAGGACAAGACTTTCCACTTTCTTCATCAACATTGAAACCTTTACTACAATCAGAGGAACCAGAATCATGCTCAGTGGACTTGGCTTTCTTCTCGAATCCACCAGAATCCTCATCGCCTTCCTCTTTCACTTCATCGCCATCATCCATTCTTAAAAACAGCTTAAAGGAAACCCTCTTCCCTACTCTAACGTCACAAGAATAGCTCAGTTTTGAGCGAAGAGAATCCGGAGCATCCACTTTAACCAAGCTATCATGACCATCGATCTCGACATTAACCACTACTGTATTATCAACTTCGAACCCCATGTTGTAACTTCTTCCGTCCTTAAACCCTAGATGGGATTATATGGGTTTTTAGAATAAACCCTAATCGACCTAGCTCAGCTCGCAGATTAACCTATCAAATCGAAGGAAAAAAAAAACCTTAAAACACACCAAAATCAGAAGAAACAAATGGATAATAACAATGGTGGAGGTAGGTGAATAATTAGAGAATTGGAATTTTGTAGCACAATTGTAAAAAATATGTACCGTCAGTAGCCAAATGCGTAAAAATGTCCAGAAATAGCACAATCTGACTGGCATCCAGCGCTGCGCCAGCCAGATGGCGCTGCGCCACCTAGCCAGCGCAGCGCCACCCAGATGGCGCAGCGCTGTCTGTCAGTCAGAAAATATTACCGTCATAGCACCGTTAGGGTTTCCTCAATCCCAGCCAGAGCTGCGCTAGCTAGATGGCGCAGCGCTGGCTGGGACTGAAAAACCCCTACGTCGTCAATTTTTAGTATAAATACCCCCCTCTATGATGCAGTTTTGCACCACACACCTCCCTTGAAGCCCTAAACTTAGAATTTGTAGCAGGCAGCCGTAACCAAGCTTAGAATATGTCGTTCTTCAACTATGGCTCTAGGTCTCGCAAGAGCAAGCGTAAGTGAACTTCGTTTGGGTGCTTTGTACTTATCTTATTTATGCATTTAACGAATTCGTCTTGTATACTAAGTACTGTTTTTCTGTAGTGACAGATACTGAGAGGGTAATGCACAAGTTGAAGAAGCCGGTGGAGGAGGACTTGTTCGTTTATGAGGCAAGTGTGGTGAACTGCTGGTGTGACTTAAGGGCGACTAGATCCGTTCGACCAAGTGATCTGGAATGCTATTTTGGCTGCCCTCGTGAGAGAGAGGTAAAAAAAAGGGTCTGAATTTAATTATTTGCATTTTCGTAGTTCTCAAACCCCTCTACGTTTGCCTTATGATCTGTAGGAGAAGGGGTGTGGTTATTATGAACAACTGGAGGTGCGGGAGGCCGTGGATGCTGCGATTAAGGAGAAGGACCAAATCATTCGGACGAAGGACGAACAACTTGTTCGAGCGAATAGGGAGAAGGATGAAATCGTCGAGGAGAAGGACAACATTATTCGAGATCTGAGGGAAGAAATTTCATGGTTGCACGTTTCAATCAATAGGTTGCTCAGGGAAGTGCCTCCCCCACCACCACCCGGACCTTGTCCTTACAATTGACATCCATGTTGGGCCTAGTGTGTTTGTCATTTCTATTGTTGTTGTTGCTGTTGTTGTTGTTGCTGTTGTTGTTGTTGCTGTTGTTGTTGTTGTTGTTGTTGTTGTCGTTGTTCGAGTCATTATAAAAGTTAATAAAATGACTGGGTTGTAGTTGCAGCCTTTCTTCATTGTGTTGTGACATTTCATTTGTTGTTATGACATAGTTGCAGTCTTTCTCAGTTGAAGGATTGACTAATAAAAGTAACTTCATAGTACAACTACAAAACATTAGGTTACATTGAAACTGAAACATGAAATTGACAACCACACATTTGAAATACAGATTATCAAACACAAACTACCAAACCCATAATACTAAAACATGTCATAGTGCAATTAACCGTTCCTTGTAGGGTTTGGATTTCTGCTGCTTCGCCTCGCACGTTGGCACGTCCTCCTATTGTGCCCTTCTTGATGGCAGTAACTGCAGTGAGGCTCAATATCTTCAACCCAATCCATCTCGTTGCGTATGCGAGAATGTCGTGGTCGCCATCTCCCTGACCCTTCCTGGGTCAGGCATCAACTTAGGCCCTCCATGAGGCACCCAGTCGTCTTTCGAGCCGATAGGGAGGAAACTCCGTCCATATATCTGTCGTACTGTTTCCAGCCTGTAATGGGCGTTGGCGTAGTATAACGGATCTTGATTGGCGGCGTTACATGCGGCCACAGCATGTGAACAAGGCATCTTCCACTGTTGGAACTTGCCGCATGAGCAATGACCGTCACCCTCCTCGTAGTCCAAGCGAACTTCTTGCCTATTGTTTCCCTTCCCGTTGCTGCGATTTATCGCCGTCTGTATTTCGAATATCCCAGCATCGTAATCGAATTGCCTCACTGTGTGGGAAGTGGCCTTATTCACTCTTTTCTGTAGGCGCTTAAGACACTTCTTCGTCCAGATTTCACCGGCCGCCTGTTCTTCTCGAACCCTCTTTCGTCGATCTTCAAAATACGTTTGCAGCACACCCCACCGTGTTGGCCGTGTACTATTTCGCCATCCCATCGGAGCCAAAACGCGAAATTCATTTTATATGGTTACAAGATATTGAGAGTTGTAGTAGGTTTCGAGTAGTTTGGAAGAGTTAGTAATAAATTGTTTATGGACTCACGCCTATATATAATGTACGGAAGACAGAATTCTGTTAGTGGATGGCAGAATTGCAGAACAACTCCATAAGTGGTGTCAACCAGAATTCAGTTAGTAAGAAATTTTATCAACTTTTTTCACGTGGGTTGGCAATTATACGTTTCAAATTATTGTGTCGTCCATAAGTGGAAGACTTAATGAGGAGTTGCAGCTTTTTTCACGTGGGTTGGCAATTATATGTTACAAATTATTGTGTCGTCCATAAGTGGTTGACTTAATGAGGAGCTGCAGCTTTTTTCACGTGGGTTGGCAATTATTTCTTACAAATTATATCTATCTATGAAAACAAATTTCTAATACCACTGTACTCTGAAATACAAAATACAATAAAATATACTCATAAAATACTATAACTACTCACGACCCCGCCCATCACGACCCCTCCCCTCCCGACCCCCACCATCTCGGCCCCTACCCTCTCGACCCCTACGCCGACCCTGTCCCCTCCAATGTGCCCCCAGCTCATGGCCTCCAGTAGCGCACATCCTCTGCGTAGGCTCTCGCCTCAGTCCATACCGATGCTGCCCGTCGGCGGGTGGAGTACCATCATCATCGAAAGATGCATCATATGTCACTACTGGTGGTGTGACATACTGAGACCCGGATGGACCGGCGTACGATGAGGAAGCACCCCACTGAGACCCGGATGGAGGGGCGTAAGATGTATAGCCTCCAGTGGGGACTGTAGGAGTGGGGTATGGCTGGGTCGGGTCCGGGTGCTGTGTGTAATCCTGATGCTGTGTGTAGTCCTCCGGCTGGGTGTAGTCCTGACTCCCCATATAATCGAAAGTCGCGTCGCCTCTAGTGTCGAATGGATAGTGCTCAGAGTATCGCGTCTGCTGGTGATGTGGATCCCACTGAGGCAATGTCGGCTCCCACAATCGCGGGACAGGGGGGACATCTACATGCTGTCGGACTCTTCGTGCAGAAGGAATCCTGGCGGCTGACGGGTCAGGCACTGGGTAGTCAGCATGTCGTGGATGGGTGGCCTGCCGGGGTGCCCTCCTAGACTCAGACGTCCTATGGATCCCGCCTGAAGCATGCATCATTGACCTCAGTGTAGCATGCATCTCCTGCTGCTCCTAAGGCGTGATATGTGACTGGCCAGAAGTCACGTATAGCCTCTCCATGCCATCAAGCTACAACACATAATTAGAATGGTTAAACATGTAACTAGAAGTAGTTGTAATAATTATGACAGAACCTACGTACCAATGACTGGTCCACGGCTCCTCGGCGAGAAACTGTACGTCTAGTGATGCCATGATACCACTGGTTGATCTCGTCGTGGAAGTGGTAGGACTCCCTCTCCTCGCTCCGCAGCCACGGGCCTGAGGCGATGTGGTCAAGACGAGTGGACCACATGTCTCGATATCCAGCAAATCTAGCTACCACATCAGTACGATGCCATCCACGCTGTGTCAGCTCCAGGTTACTGATGACCTCACCTACTGGCTGATCCCATGTAGGGACAGGCTGGTCCATCCCAAACTGACGCAACACTCTATCAGGCATATGCCACATAGCGCTGAAGAAGCAGATAAGCGGTGCGACGACACGATGGATGGGGAAAGTCCCTGGACTGTAATGCTCACGGTCCGCCGAGTAGGGACACCACTATATGAAACAAAGTGGAAAGTTACACAACTACGAAACCTAAACTGTAAGGGAAAAACATGATCTTCTTGTTAGAATACAATACCACGAATGGAGTCCCATCGTCAAACAGCTGGCGGTACCCCCCAACAAGGATGTATCTGGTCTTCGCGTGATACCATTCGGACCAGCTAAAAAAATGCAGAATGAACCACGTCATTCATACAACTTGATCACATGGAATAAACTACGAAAATGGAAGAAGAAGTCGTAGCCCGAACCTAGTCATACGTGGAATGGGGGAGTGCGTCGGTGCAATCTGTCGACTCTTGTGGACTCGACGCGCAATGGACGTAAATCTCTCCAGGGCCCACGCCTGAACCAGTGCCGTCCAACCTCCAATGTCACCTACGTGGTCGCGGGACGGGTTGCTCTCTATGCGAAAAGCACACCGGCCAAGCTCCCTATATAGCCATGAAAGTGCGGCAGCCCCCCAAGCGTAGTCGCCTACCTGGCTCATGTCCTCGAGCAGTGGAAGGAAGAAGAGTGAGGCGTGTGATCCTGACCGATCAGCAAAGATGCAGCTGCCGAAGAAGTCCAGAATGTATGCTCGACAGTGCTGCTCGATAGTCTCCTGATCGGCGTCATCCCTGATGGTGCCAAAGTGGTTACGCAACCACGTCATCTTCACTCTGCCAGCAGAAAGGTCAGCGGTAGATGGTTTCTTCCCAAGAAGGCGCTCAACGTAAAGCTGCAGATCAGAATCCACAGTCGGAATGCGCCTCTGCGACTCCACAAGCACACCATCGATGCTCAGACCAGTGAGAAAGTGCACGTCCTCGAGTGTTATGGTTGCCTCACCGTGGTACAAGTGAAAAGTGCTCGTCTCGGGACGCCATCTCTCGACCAATGCGGTGATCAGCTCAGAATCGGGGGTAAAATCCAGGCAGGCACGCAACTGATCTAGACCTATGGGGGCAAGGTATGTCTCGAACCTAGGATCGTACTTCACGATCTTCTTAGAGAAGTGACACTTAAGCGTCATATGTGGGTCCTAATAGTTGGGGGAAGAAGATGTAACAAAATTAATAACTAGTACTCAATTTCTGAGTGCACCCTAAACATTTAAATGTAATTAACATTCAAATATAATTAACATTCAAATATAACTAACATTTACATATAACATTTCAAATTTGATCCTAATATTACAATATAAGTAATTAAATTATGAATATTATTAAAATAAATGCAACATTCAAACATAAATACCTTGTAAAAATAAATAACATTTCAGATGTACCAACCTGAGCTTCAAAAATTCCCGCCGCTCGATGTCGGTCAGCATCACCCCATAAAATCGACGGGTCCTCGGGACTACCACTTCGTACCCCAACCGGCACCTCTCCAAACATGTAATCCATCTACAATTTCATATCCACAAACAATGTTAAATACATATAAAATCGTAAAACACAATTTAATTACCATATAATTTATAGCATGATACCTTTTGAGGGAGGGTTCAGGCCTTCTTCAAACGAAATTTCCTCGCCGGACAATTGCTATGAACCTACAAATAAAATACGTCATTAGCGTACAATAATAATAACAAAAAATTTATGAGAAACACAAACAAACTATCAAAATACCTTAGAGAGTATGTGAGGAGGTGTGAAAGTATGAGAGGAGGTGTGAAGATGGTATGTGGGGGTAGGGGGTATTTATACCAAAAAAAAACGGTAATATTGATCCCAGGTAGCGCTGCGCCACCCAGCCAGCGCAGCGCTGCCTGGGATCAACACTACCGTTACTTAACGGCTCTTTTGTAACGGCTCTGTTGCCAGCTGGCGCAGCGCTGCAACGGCACAATTTTGATAAGGCAGCCAGCGCTGCGCTGGCTGGGTGGCGCAGCGCTGGCTGCCAGTCAGATTGTGCTATTTCTGGACATTTTTACGCATTTGGCTACTGACGGTACATATTTTTTACAATTGTGCTACAAAATTCCAATTCCCGAATAATTACCGAACAACCCACTGCAAAAGAAAAATTCCAGAGCTCAAGTTGGAGATCAAACTTTTCGCCTTTGCTTACGGAATGATGCCATTACAGGTACGAGAAAACCGCTGTTTTGGCGCGTAAAAGGAATGGCCTTCTATCTTTATATCATGGATAATAGGCGGGAGCTCTTCAAAGATAACAAATATCTCATCTTATGATTATTTCTAAAGGTAAAATCACACCGTTTCGGTTTGTTGACATGTGAAATCTGACAACTTACAGGCTAAGTCAGTCAGTAAAATCGTAACGGAGTTTATCAAAATTCTAACGGAAGGATTTCTTTGTTAAGTGTTTTGAGTAGAGGGGTGTGTTTTGGTGCAAATAATAGTAAAAGGGCTTATTTGTTAAGCATTCTAAATAGAGGGGTGTGTTTTGCTCAAATAATTGTAAGAGGGCTTGTTTATTATCTTTCAATAGTACAATGGCCTCTCTGCCCATAAGCCCTTATATTTTAAGAAAAAAATAAGTATATCGGGTAAAATGGTTTAGTGATGCTATGTCAAACCGAGCGGAGCTTAATTTTGCTTAAACTTAGCTCATTACTTTTTAGACGAGTTCGATCTTGAACTCAGAGGTAGAATTTTTAAACTTGTGACAAGGTCTAGTCTGACTCAAACTACACTTGACAAGCAAAACTCGAGTTCAAGTCCAACTTAGATCACTAAAACCACTTGATGAATCCAATTTGAGCCCAATTTAAAGTTTGTATGATAAAAAAACATCAACAAGCTAAAAAATAAGAGCTTACAAGTTCTTACTTTTCTCATTTAAAATGGTTAAACCTAAACAATATATCATTTGTGATTTCATTAGTAAAATCACAAGTAGCATATGATTTAGGCCAAAAACAAATTTGTAGCCAAACCTTTCCGAGAAATGTCAAACATAGCCAAAACTATTCGTGTCACACTGTTTAGACCAAATTTTTAATTTTTACGACAAATGTAGCCGATGTTTCTTCTTCTTCTTTGCTAACAGCGGCCGGACTTCGAGAATCGAAGGGGTTCCTCCCCCATAGCCGTCGCCGTCACTGGTTTCATCCGGAGGAGGAAGAAGAATCGCCAGAACAAAAGGAAGAGGAAGAAGAATCGTCGGAGCTCGTCGGAACAAAAGGAAGAGGAAGAAGAAGTAGTGACGGACGGAGGGGGATCTGGACTGGGGGAGAAGAAGTAGTTCCGGAGTTCCTGGGACGGGGGATCTGGACTATCGCCGGAGTTCCGGCTCAATCGCCGGAGCTCCGGCTACTGCTTTAATCGGCGGAGTAATTTAACAGCGGCTATAGGCCGCTGTTAAATAAATCAATTTATCCGCGGCCTATTTAACGGCGGCAGTCGCGCTGTTAAATTGTTTTAGCATTGTTCATTTTAACAGCGGCCACGGCCGCTGTTAAACGTTATTTCTGCCGCTGTTAAATGCAGCGTTTTTTGTAGTGCTCTCTCTCTCATTCTCTGTCAAGCTCGGCGGTGGCGGTGGCGGGAGGAGGTGCGACGACGGTGATGAAAGAGAAGTTAGGGGAATTATGATTAGGGATTTTTTTTACGTGAGGAAAATTATATTGTTTTTGGTGAATAATTTTAATTAAAAAAATAATTATGTGGCAAAAAGTTAAAAAGTTGTACACATCAGCTGACACATCATTCTGAGGGTTAAATTTTCGTTAACTTTGACGGAAAAGTTAACGGAAAACAAAACATTGTCATTTTTTGGGTTACGGATAGTTTTGGCTATGTTTGACATTTCTCGGAAAGGTTTGGCTACAAATTTGTTTTTGGCCTATGATTTATTATGACAAACCACATGTTTCATTATTAAGTCTATAATTAGCTATATAGTGGAGATAATATTCGAGTTGGGTCTCGAGCTCGACCTCCAGAGCCTATCGATTCAAATATGTTGTGGCTCAAACTTAGCTCATCTAAAATCGAGTCGAGTTACAAGCAAACTTTTTTCAAATCAAACACCGAGCTACTCGCAAGCGGCTTGATTCGTCAAGGGCCTTGCTTAGTTTGGATTTTGGTCGGTCAACTAAATTAAACTCCTGTAGATATTTTAACCTAAGGTTTAATTGTTGTCAAAGTGAAGTGCATACATTCAGTAACTCATTTCATTGTTATAATTTTTAGGATTAATACATGTTTTTGTCCTCCTACTATGCAAAGTTAACAAACATGTTCCTCTACTATTTTTTAACCAAATTAAGTCCCTCTATTTTAACACTTTTAACAAACGTGCCCTTCCATTAACTTTTTCATCCATTTTCCATTAAATTTGTTGACTGAACATACTCAGTAAGCTATTTTGACGCATGGATGCTGAGAGAATAAGAAATTTGCAGAGGTGATGTGTTCTGAAAGAAGAAAAAGGCAAATGGGGGCCAAAATGTGTATTAACTCTTTATTTCTTAAGGCGTAATTTTTCATATTTTTTAGTTTAAAGTTTACTTCAGAGACCACATAAACAAATAGTCTGATGTAGTATGAACAGTCAGCATAACAAACATAAAATATATGAAAAAGTTAACAAAAGAGCACATTTGTTAAAAGTGTTAAAGTAGAGGGGTTTAATTCAATTGAAAAATAGTAGAGGGTTATGTTTGTTAACTTTGCATAGTATGAGGGCAAAAAGACGTATTAACCCTAATTTTTATCAAGGGTTAATATACATTTTGCCCTCCTACCATGCAAAGTTAATAAACATACCTTTCGTTAACTTTTTCGTCCTACGTTTAACAAATGTGTCCTTCCGTTAACTTTTTCGTCCATTTTCACCGAAAATTAGCGATGAACACTGAGAAACTCTGTTTTTTACTTACTAAATAAGGGATCCATTAGTTTAGCCGAAACAGATGAATCAAGGAATATTAATGAACTCAATATAGAGGACTTTTCACCATAATAAATAAAAAAATAAAACTATGTACTAAAATAAATACCTATTCAAACTATGTACAAATATGAGTATATCCGCCCAGGCCCTGGGCGAAATCACCTAGGGCCTAGGAATGAACTTTGACAATTCATTATTACTTTGCAAATTGCTAACCCAATTTTTTATAATTACAGAATGATCACTAGTTTATATAATTTTGTAAAATAATCATTGAAGTTTGAATTTCAATAATGAATTTAACCGTGCTACCATAATCGTAACTAAATTGAATTCAATTCTTACTCGCGAACTTGTCGATGATTAATTCTTTAACAAGGTAACGAGCCAAACTTAACGAGTTGACGAATCGAGCTCGCTCGAGCATCGAGCTGAATCGGGTAGGCTCGAACTCATTCATTTATTAAAATTCAAAAAATTTGTTAACTTGTCGAGTCTATATCTTTCGAATCGAGCTCGCTCGAGCATCTAGCTGAATTGGGTAGGTTCGAACTCATTCATTTATTAAAATTCAAAAAACTTGTTAACTTGTCAAGTCTATATCGTTCGAATCGAGCACGCTCGAGCATCGAGTTGAATCGGGTAGGTTCGAACTCATTCATTTATTAAAATTCAAAAAACTTGTTAACTTGTCGAGTCTATATCGTTAGAATCGAGCTCGCTCGAGCATCGAGCTGAATCGGATAGGTTCGAACTCATTCATTTATTAAAATTCAAAAAACTTGTTAACTTGTCGAGTCTATATCGTTAGAATCGAGCTCGCTCGAGCATCGAGCTGAATCGGGTAGGTTCAAACTCATTCATTTATTAAAATTCAAAAAACTTGTTAACTTGTCGAGTCTATATCGTTAGAATCGAGCTCGCTCGAGCATCGAGCTGAATCGGGTAGGTTCGAACTCATTCATTTATTAAAATTCAAAAAACTTGTTAACTTGTCAATGTCTATATCATTCGAATCTAGCTCGCTCAATTCGTCAACTCGTTGAGTTTGGCTCGTTACCTTGTTAAAGAATTAATCATCGACAAGTTCGTGAGTAAGAACTGAATTCAATTTAGTTACGATTATGGTAGCACGGTTAAATTCATTATTAAAATTCAAACTTCAATGATTATTTTACAAACTTATATAAACTAGTGATCATTTTGTAATTATAAAAAATTGAGTTAGCAATTTGTAAAGTAATAATCAATTGTCAAAGTTAATTGTCAAAGTTAAAAAATTGAGTGATCATACTGTTATTTGAGTTGTGTTAGGCGAAGTCGCCTGGTGGGTAGGCGATAACGCCTAGGCCCTGGGCGATTTCGCCCAAGGCCTGGGCGAATATACTTATATTTGTACACAGTTTGAATAGGTATTTATTTTGGTACATAATTTCAATTTTTATTTATTATGGTGAGAAAAGCCCCAATATAGAGCAGTGAAAACCAACAAGGAGGAGAAGATCAATCCCAAAACATTGACAGTATAAAGGACAAAACTTGCATTCAACTAAATCAGCAAAGAAGCTATGTTTTTTTACCAATTGAATAAAAGCATACCTAAGCACTTAGTAGTTCAACTAAATAGATGAAATCTCGTGAAAATAAACTCAAATCAGATTATTGGAAACCCAACAAGAAGAATCAATGACATATTCAAGTAAGAATCGACGGAAATGGACATAAAAGTTAACGGAAGGCACATTTGTTTGTTTTTTATAAGTGGAATGACACATTTGTTGAAAGTGTTAAAGTATAGGGGTTTAATTTGGTTAAAATATAGTAGAGAGGTACGTTGTATATAGTATGAGGACAAAAATGTGTATTAACCTTTTATGAATCAAGAAAGAGTCAGTGAGACAATCATTAGAGCATATTTATCATTTTATATAGATTCAGTGTTACAGACCAGTCAGTTGCACATATGTTCGATATCACATTGTACAACATATATGCAAACTATATGTCGAGTCATCCTGGTATTGCAACCTAATACATTAGCAAACCGGATCGATCTTACTTCTTATTAGTGATATTCCCAGAAAGTGGCACCTGTTTTCTTCAACTCTCACAAAGCACTCATCATCAGATAATCTGAAGAGGGAAAATACAATAAATTTGACAACCTAATCAAATATAATACTACAACTGTGCTTTACAAATATCATCTCTAGTTAGCCGAAGAGATAACTGATAATCCCCGTTGGAGTGAAATTCAAAAGCTCTGTACTGAGACTACAGATACTCCCCTTCATAATCTCAACATAGTGAAGCAGGAAAAACCTTCTCCTTCATCCGACAAATAAGCTTAAACTTCTCCTCCGATTCAACCTGCTGACGAATGTCGGTCCTTGAAGCTCTATCCGGGTGGAACTTCAGCACGGCTCGTTTGTACGCTGCATGCACCTGGAAAATGACACCAGCAAAGATCGAAAGGTTCACACACGAATTGATCAGTAACAAGGTCTTGGAACATTATATGATGCAATGTGCATAGATATGTAGAGGCTCACCTCATTTGGTGTGGGGCGGATGCCACCTCCGACGTTGATCCCCAAACTGCGGAGCAACGAGGCCAAGTCAATGCAACGATTTTCCAACTGGGATAGTTGTTTCCTTATCTCGACGCGAAGTCTCTCTTTGGTGTTCAAGTCCTCTTCATCCTGGATTTGGACATTAGTTTCAGACAGAGAAGATCATTAATACCATATATATGTTAAAAGACTAGTGGGTACAGATTAGTATGCTATAATAGTATGAGCTGTGTACCTTCTTCTGTGTCTCTCTCACTTCTTCCAGCCGCTGCCTCTGCCTCCTCTGCATGTCCGAGATACGTAAAGCTTCAGCCTTTTTCCTTTTCCGCAATCTCTGTGCCTCCTCTGCCTAAACAATATTAAGAACAGAAAGAAATCCACTTAACCAGGTTGAATGTGCAGGCATGCTAATAGTGGATAGCCATGAAACTAAGAAACATGATGTATTTAAAGACTGAAGAGTGAATTCGAATATAACACACCTGAATCCGTAGTTGCTGCTGTCTAGCTTCCCATTCCTCTTCAATGGCACGCTTGTATTCATCAGTCTCCTTCATCTTCTCCCGTTCGGTGATTATGTTTCCTGGACAAAGGGAAGCATCTGCAGTGGGAGAAGAACTCGACGGGTTGCTATCACCAGAGCGTTGAGTTTCAGGTATAAGCTCAGCGGATGGCCTCTTGCTTTCTCCAGAACCTGATGTCTCTGGCTCATCTTGAGTTTCACGATGATGATCACTGTGGGAAACTCTTCCAGCATGCTTCTCACTCGAATCAAGTTCCTCTTTACCTTTAGAAGAGGCAATATTATCACGGCGCCTGTTTTCTTTACTCTTAGGGATAAATGTGCTCTTGACCAAATTTTTCCAAACTCCATCCTTCGACGAAGAAGGATCTTTAGTCTGAAACCTAGAGTTATCTTGGTTTGAATTTTGACACTTCTCGAGTCCAGAACTGTGATCTTCTACGATTGTCTCACTTCTGAAGCAATCAGCAGCCTTCTCAAGGGGGCTAGGATTAGCCCCTGATGTTGAATTTGAACAACTAGGCACACTCTCCTGATCAACTTTCTGAGTTGTTTCTACAGCAGGACCAGAATTTGAAGATTGTACAGCCTCTGGCTCAGAGAAATTGGTGGTTTCTGGATTATAAAAGCTGCTACTTCCTGGCCTACCATTTTGACGAGTGTGAGTACAATAGTTAGAGGAACCATCCCTATCTTGCGCACCTAACTGATCCTTACTACCATTAGAGGAACCTGACTGATCCTTAACAGCATGAGATTTTTTCTTCCTCTTACAAGCTTCCTCCCACTGCGCCCGGGGGTTTCCACGAGAACTGTCCAAAATTTCACAATCAGAAGAGTCGCTTTCATGCGAATCACTCGACTCAGGATGGTAACCATAACGATTCCTGGAATAAGATTCTTCGGCGTAGCGTGCCCTGCATCTAGAGAATCTGTGAGTTTGTGTTTTGACCCCAACTAACTCACAATCATCAGAAGCATCCACTGTGGAGTTGTTTACCTTGCTAGGAGCAGAACTACTTGGCATGCCAGTAGACCCCAAATTCTGATCATCTTCAGACGTATCACTTTCAAACTCAAAATGATACCCATAGGGATTCCTAGACTTGAAGCTACCATCCTTGACCTCATCCTCATCATCGTCGTCATCAATGTGTATTGTCCCCTCAAATGAAACTCTATTCCCTTCTCGAAGCACGTGAGAAGGTCCGAAGTTCGGCTTTAAAGACTCACATACATCAACACCCTTCTTCGATCTTTTCGGAACATCAATGATAAACACCCCATCATATCCATCACTATCGTCGATATCAATCACCACCACGTTATCAATATTCCCCTTCATCTTGCCAGGCCGTGACTTGTTCTTCTTCCCTGAACAACGCATAGGTTGCGGACAATCTCTCGACAGTCCCTCTCCCCTCATTCTATATATCTGTGTAATACACCAAAGTGCAAACAAATTATCAATCTATTTAAAACCCCTCAGTTCCTTGAAACAAGAATCACGGAAATTCAGAACATCAAACTGGCCCATTCATCTAGACTTAAAGCTCCTCAACTTCAGCAGTAATACAAAGAACGAATGAATTCAGAAGTACAGTTCTGTAAACACACAGAGAGAAACCCCTAAAAGCAAAAGAGAAGAAGAACCCTAAATTCGATCGCCGGCAATAATCCCACTTTGCAGCTTCAACTAAAACCCGACGATCAGGAACGAATTAACCAAAAACCAAAACCCTAATACCAATCCAATGCCTAATAAGATTCGGAATCGTATCGCAATCCGGGAAGAAACAAAACTCCGCCAAGCCCAGCCAATCGAAACCAACAAGCAGAATCAAGCAGTAGGCGTGCAAGCTTACCTGCGGGAGTATATGAAGACGATGGGAGAGGCAGAGAATCGAAGACGAAAGATAGTACGGCGAGCGAGAACTGAGAGATCTCTGAAGCAAAGTTGAAAATTCCCCCGCTTTACAAACAAACAAAACCTCAAAGCAGAAAACAACAAAGAGGTCGAGCAAAGTCTCCGGATAATATACAGTTTGACGAAAGCGGACGCGGGGCGGGTCGGGTCGGTAACCCGGAAGTTTTTCTAGAAAACTACCTAGGACGTGTTTGTTTGTTTCCCATATTTACTTACTAAGACATGCCAAATTGCCAATTATAACGACCATTTTACATCTATTTGGAGCAATCCATATGGTAACTGGATTGCCCTAACCTAATCCTAATTTGGGTATCCATTTACTTGTTATACGATTCAGATTCCATGTCATTTTTATGCGTGCTCGATGAGTATCGTGCTTAACGAGATTGCACTAATCCAATCCTAATTTGGATATCCATTTTTATGTGTACTTAACATTTTCTATTACTCTAACTGCCTACTTATTTTTCGCGGGAACTAACGTTCCAAAAAAAATATGTTGGGAAAGGCCCAACACACTATTGGGCCAGCCTTGACCTATCTAAGATCCAAACTTTGCTTAAGCCCAGTGTCTGAGCTCTAACATAGTTCCCTCTGAAGTCTCGTGTGTTCTAATTTTTATATAATTCAATAAGAATTTTGGCTAAAGATTCAAATCTACCGAGGAAAAATTACCATTAGGACACCTCTTAGAATCGTAGAATTTAATCTTACAGATCTGAAGGCCAATATTAATTGGACATAAGGGTAATTTCAATATTTTATTTATTACAGATTTTAATTATTGTTTATTAATTTTTGGATTTACTGTTACATTGCTAATTTTTTATTCCTTTTCTGCTCCATTTAATTTATGATTAAATTAATTACCTTTTTTTTAATTACTTCTTCATCTTCTTCTCTATGTTCGGCCGTTTTTGTTGTGTATCTCCGTTGGTTTTTATTTGAGATTAGTTTTCTAACACTTTTTTGTGGAAATTGTTTCGAATCAATTCCTCTTTTATCATATCGGAACAGTTCCTCTTTTATTGTTTCGGAACAGTGATTCATTTCAAAAGTAATGGAACATGTTGAAAATCGATTTTGATAATGGAACAAAATATACGGAACAATATCTGTTCCATAAGTAACTATACGGAACAATATATGTTCCATAGTAACTATACGGAACAATATTTGTTCCATAAGTAACTATATGAAACAATATCAGTTCCATAAGTAACTATACGGAACAATATCTGTTCCATAATATAAAATAACAACCATACCGATTTCATTTCAATTCAAACAAGAACAATTCAAACAAGAACTCCAAAGAAAACGTAGAAATTAAGCATTTTTCATAGGAATTACATAACCACCACTTAAGTTACAGAACCAACCCAAGCGTCACTTAACTTCTGAAACTAACAGAATGATCCATGAAATTTGTCCAAGTGAGGTTTTGTTTCTGGAAATCGACAAAAACAACTTTGAATGCCTAGAAACATCCCTCTCGTCGTCCTGATTCCACTGGTCCTGACGGTTCATCGATCAGAGCTCTAACGAGGGAGTTATGGCCGAAACTCTGAGTCACCAATCGAAGGTTCCTCACTGACCTGCCAAACGAACCCTTAAAAGCCAAACTCCCAAACACACCACAGCTTTACTGAAATCACAGTTGGGTAACTTATCTTTCTAAAAATGACAGAACAGTCACTGAACTTTCAAGAAACTTCAACCAGGTTTCTTGTCTTCTCCAATGAAGTGTTCACCGTCGGCGGAACGTCCGACCACCGTCGCCGCCCCTCCCACTCTCTTGGAACCCATGGAAAGAACGCCGCCGCCCCGACTTCTAAACCAACCGCCGCCGGTGGCTGCGCCTTGGTTCCGCTCTCCCTTCCTTCGCTGCCGCCGCCAATCCCCCGAGATGCGGCGGTAGATCTGAAGCGTCTAGGCGGCGGCAAGGCTGGTGAGGTCTGATGTGGTAGATCTGGTTTGACGAGGCTAGCGGCGAGGATGGTGTGGCGGCAGAGCGAGGCTGGCGAGGCTAGCGGCAAGGCGACGGTGGTAGATCTGATGCGGCAAGGCTGGTGTGGGGGGCGGGGCGGGGTGAGACTAGCGGCGAGGCGGCGGCGGTAGATCTGATGCGACGAGGCGGCGGCAGTAGATCTAATGCGACGAGGCGGCAGCGGTAGATCTGATGCGGCGAGGCAGCGAGGCTAGTGTGGCGAGGCGGCGGTGAGATTAATTTAGGGTTTGTGAAAAATAGAGGCTGGTGTAAAATAGAATTAGGGTT
This sequence comes from Linum lewisii, assembly GCA_034768395.1. Classification (NCBI taxonomy): domain Eukaryota; kingdom Viridiplantae; phylum Streptophyta; class Magnoliopsida; order Malpighiales; family Linaceae; genus Linum; species Linum lewisii. Next base: position 60,992,853 of record CM068300.1, read on the forward strand.
TGTGAAACCCTAATATGATTTAGTATATATAGGATTTTTAAATTACTATTTTGTCCAGATTAATTTAGGCCATTAGATCTACCTTCTAATCCTACGGTTCTAAGGGGTGTCCTAATAGAAGCACACTAAGGGGTGTCCTAACATTAGTAGATCCCATAATAATACATTAGCAAAAGGAAATTTGTTTTTTTAGGGAAAATGCTCAATGATTCATTAATGGGTGATGTTCAGGTAGATACAATTCAGTGCCTCTACCAGTCAACATGGAGGTGTTTCGCCCATAGTAGGTGAAACTGAATTACGTGACTGCCTAGAAAGTACATAAGCAGCTACAAATTTATTCCTCCTAACAAAAAAAGTCTTCATATCCCGGCCAATTAGACCACGACAGTGATTTATGATGTCTCTAAACTCGGTTAGATCCTCATCTGTTGAGTTCATAGTTGCGCAGACCGTCTAAGAGTCCATCTCGATCGTGAACTTTGTGATATTCATCTCTCGGAGCCAAATAAGAGCTTCAAGAAGGGCCTTGGCTTCACACTCGTTCGCATCTAAGCATCCCTATCCTACATTAGTTCTAAATTTCACTACCGAGCCGTCATCTCTTCGTATCAACATCCCTGCCCCATACTGCATAGATTCTCGAAACAGTGCACCATCGACATTGCACGTGAGGCCTCCTGGCTCTAGTGGGTGCCACTTTAGACAACTCGGTTGGGCACTCACCGTCGTCTGAGTGGTGGTAGGGTTATAGAAACTCCACTCCTTGGCTTCATCCAGCGCCATATGACCGGTGATATGTGCGGGCTTCTCTCCCCCAAAACACGACAGTTCTGCTCTCTCCAAATACCGCATATGCTTGCCGCAGTGCTTGCATTTTCACATGTGGGAGAGTTCGGATGGCTGTGAAGAGCCAATCCTGAAAGGAGTCGGCATGAGGCGCTCGACATCATCCAACAACCCAAAGTTCTCCAGCAAATCACGACATAGCTGCAAGTTAAAAACAGGTGCCTCGGGGATTCTCACATAGTGTTACAAACTCCACACGTACTTTCCACCACCATACCTCTCCATTGTAGGGCTTCTCAAGTGGGAAAAACATCTCGTGCCACTCGCTAGAGCATCACCTTCACTCTTTGCGGGGTTGGCAGATCCCAGAGCTTTGTCCACTCTCTCCGCACATGTAATCGTCCCAGGTCTGTCATCGTATCCATAAGGAAACGATAGGCTGATTTTACAGTACATTGTCAAATTCTCGTCATACCCCAAATCTTCACATCGTCACATTGCTCCTGTTTGAGTGGGATGGCAAGGATAGCTGCCGCATCTCGTGGTTCAAATATTTCTTCTATCAGCTCCTCGTCCCATCCCTTTAGTCCTGAAATGAATAAATCACAAACTTTTAAACCCTCCAAACCTTCAGTCTGACATGTCACAACTTTTTGGTTCTCCTCAAACTTTAGCCAAGGCTGATTCCATACATGGATTTTTGTTCCATTGCCAATTTTTCACCGTGCTCCCTCTTTAACAATGACTCAACCTTGCCAAATACTTTTCCATATTAAACTCGGATTCAGACCTAAGTCTGCCAATTCGAAATCCCCCTTCGAATAATATTTAGCAAACGAAATTAAAATTTTTAAACTCAATGGTCTTTTTTTTATGTTTTTAGTTGAATATTAATCACCTAATAACATTATAGATGAGAAAAGGATTGAAAATTTGTTAAGTTGCAAGTTGCAATAAAATACTAAAACAAAATTGTATTTCTTTCATAAGGTTGCGTTTGGTTGAGTTAATTGGGTGATGGAGCTCAAATTAGGCAGAGGGATCAATTCATGGAAAACCAGGTAAAAAAAATTCAACAAACAAACAGGAATCAAATTACTACGATTCGATCGAGTTCCATTACAAACACAACAAAAAAACTAAAAAAAACCCATCAAAATCAATCAATCCCCATGTCTAACAAAGCACAAAGAAGAAATCCCCTGTTTCTGCTTCTGCTGCTGTCCTAACCCGGCCGTCGGCGAAACCAGAGGCGTCAGAAGAGGAATCGGATCTTTCTTACCGCCACCCTTCTTAAACGAACCCGACCCGGAAGAAACAGAAGCTGGAGAAGACCCGAATCTGGCCGGACAAGTTTGAGGAGAATCAACGGTGAGGAAAGGGAAAGCACTCTGCTTATCAAGTGGGAGAGGAGCAGGGGCGCGTCTCTGTAGCCTGGTCAACACTTTGTCGTACTCCATCTCATCTCTGTGTAGGGAGCTCTGGAACCCAGGAAACGACGGCGTAGCTTGATGATCCTCCATTGTTGGGAAAAACAGAGCAAAAACAGAGCAAATGGGGAGTTGTTTGGAAGAGATATTGATTTTATAATATATGGTTTGATATTTATTTATTTGGATTGGGATGAGATAATATCTTTAGGTTTAATTATTTGTTTATAGGAGGAGATGAGAATGAGATCTCTTTGAATGGTTAGATTTGATTAATGTTTTGGTTACAGAACTTGACTGACATGCACATGCACATGAACCACGGACGGTTTCTTGTTTATTTTTTTAGTGAATAATTAATTTAATTTTACTGCTTGAAGATATATAATTATTAATTAAGATATTTAATGTATTTTTAAAACGTTGATCATCATGCAAGTGAATGTTAAGAGTGAATGATGGCATTGAGCAAGTCTTAGATGTGATTACTTGGGAGTTTTTTCGGTGACAAAGTCTAAACTTTGTCACCTATACAAAGTTTAATCCTGGCCCTTGATCTCCTATCCACTTTTTAATTAATTGTTTAAATGAATTTAATAATGTTATTTAAATAATTCCATTATTCGATGCGCCGTTTCAATTCTTTCAAACCCTTCCTCGCCGCCGGCCACCGCCGCCGTTGCCACTCCCACGCCTTGAAAAACGCCGGACCTATAGTCTCCGTCCTCAAATCCCGCTCAGTCATCCGCTTCTCGGGACCCGATACCCCCAAATTTCTTCAAGGTCTGCTCACCAACGATGTCCGACGGTTTGGGGAGCCGCCGCACGAGCGGACATCGAGTATTCCCACACCGAATATGCCTTCTGTCTCCGAGCCTCCGATGTACGCCGCCCTGCTGACTCCTCAAGGAAGGTTTCTATACGATTTTTTCCTGTACAGGCCGCCAGAGGAAGGCGAGAAGCTTGACCCAACCGGTTCGGGTCCCGGGTCGAATCCCGGCGGGGGTTCATCAGAGTTGTTCGCCGACGTGGATGTTTCCTCTCTGGATGAGCTCTTGCAAACATTGAAGAAGTGAGCTTCTTTCGCCTCTCCTTGCTCTAATTACTGAAATTTATAGTCTTGTGGTATTCTCAGAGATGCTTGTCTTGTAACCATTTTGCTGTGCATTTGCTCATGTATTTCCGAATTGTTTCAGAAGTGGAAAAGAAAGTTGCTTCTGGTACACAAGTGATTGATGCTGGTTCAGGCAAGAAGATTGGATCCATAACAACGGCACTAGGAAGCCGAGGCCTTGGTCTTTTGAAGTTGGATGATGCATTTAAAGGGTCAGGTTCTTTGGCCGTACAAGGACTAGAAGATGTCAAGGTTGAAGCTAGCAGACCAAAATGGTGGCCTCTTGAATGGTTTCAGGAGCATCAACAACAGAACACAGCAGCTTAGTATGCTAACTTTTATTAATGTACACTAGTAAAATCTTAGTTCCCTTGTTTTCTGAACTTCGTAGAATCGTTCTCTGTTTTGCCATTTGAGTGGCATCTCCCAGAACTTACGTGTTTTCTTTCTTCTTTTTTACATGGAAATAAAGTTGGCGCATGACCTGCTATGAAATGTTGTACTATTTCTAACAATGTTCATTAATACAAAATGGGTAATTTGAATGACTTGAGTTCTCAGTGATATGGATGATGATGAAAATGTAGTTCAAGAAGTAAATGCTTGGCTTCTGTTCAGCTCTTCAATCACAGCTTCCATCAGAGCTTGGGTCTGGCTGTTTTTAAATCTGCGAAATCAGAGACAGAGGTGGTCGAACATACTAGTACATAGAGCATACTAGTATTCAACACAAACTAGTAATGGACAGATACTAGTACTCAATAGCAGGAGCAGAGTTGAGTGTCCGCGTCCTTCATTATCGGCACATTTCTAACCTGGAGAACTCTTGCTCTAACTGGTGAAGATAACAAATCCTTTACTTTGTTGTGTTTTTGTTGAATGTTGGTGCAATTGATGGATCAATCTCACTTTTGCAGGTCTTGTCCCTTGTGCAATCCTGCTTGTCGGGCTAATTTTCATGCCCGAATCTCCAAGATGGCTCGCGAAGACAGGCAACGAGAAGGACTTCGAAGTTGCATTGCAGAGACTCCGAGGCAAGGATCACATTTCGAAAGAGGCTGATGAGATCAAGGAATACATCGAGACACTCGGCCGGCTTCCCAAAGTGAAGCTGATGGACTTGTTCAACAGAAGATACATAAGATCAGTCATTGTGAGTCCTCTCTTTCAATCTGCTACTGATTTCATCAGCAAAAGTTCGAATCTTGTGCTATTAAACGAAGGCGTTCTTCTGTTCGTTTCTGGGTTGGTAGATTGGTGTAGGGTTGATGGTGGCACAGCAATTTGGAGGAATCAATGGAGTCTGCTTCTATGTTAGCAACATTTTCAAGTCAGCAGGATTCTCTCCTAGTGTTGGAACTATTACCTATGCCATTATTCAGGTTGTAGTAACACTGTTAATTACACAAGTGATTGACAGAGCAGGAAGGAAGCCTCTTTTACTGGTAAACAAATCTGGAGAACTACACAACATATCTGACTTTCCTCGCTACCGATTTCGATACTGAAACATCGTCGCCTGATGAACAGGAAGCCTCTTTCACTGTTCAGTTTGTGAGTTTCGTTTTATGTTGTTCAATTTGTGAGTCTGTGAGTTTCAGTTGTTGAATTATTGATGCGGCTGGTCACTATGCACGAAGTACTAGTATGCATGCAGTACTAGTATGTATGCAATACTAGTATGGTACATACTAGTATGCAATACTGTATCGGCTCGAGTCCCTTCTTCGTTGCTTGAATCAGAGCTTGGGTCTGGCTGTTTTTAAATCTGCGAAATCAGAGACAGAGGTGGTCAAACATACTAGTACATCGAGCATAATAGTATGGTACATCTACATGTATTCGACTTGCTATTCGGGCATCCTAAAACATGATTGAACTAAAAAAACCACCACAATCATTGAAAAACAACAAAGACTGACCTGGATTGCAAAACCAAAAGCAAGAACAGTCCTATGTAATCAGAAATCCCTCTATCGGCTCGAGTTTCTTCTTCGTTGCTTGAATCGGAGCTTGGTTGAGGGTGTTTATTAATCGCTGAAATCAGAGATAGAGGCTGTCATCGAGTTAAACCACCATGCAAGGTAGAAAATAAAAAATGAAGTGAATCTTGGCTTACTGGCGGCGAGGGAACTCAGAATCGGAGCCCGGCGGATGGTGGAAACTTCTTCTTATTCTCTTCCTATGGGGAACTGTAACGCCTGCGTGAGGCCGGATTCCCCGCCGAGGGACTCCAAGCATCAAAAGCCGCCGAAGAAGAAGCTGCCGCCGGCCGGCAAGGCAAAAAAAGCCCAATCTGTTCTCGGAAGACCCGAACCGTTCCCCAGCTCTGATCCGCGTCCTGAAGGACCACCACGTCGGCCCGCACCGTCCCCGGATCGACGACAAGTACATCCTCGGCAGGGAGCTGGGCCGCGGCGAGTTCGGAATCACCTACCTCTGCGCGGACAGGGAGACGAAGGAGTCTCTGGCTTGCAAATCGATCTCGAATAGGAAGCTGAGGACGGCTGTCGACGTGGAGGACGTCAGGAGGGTGGAATCGTCGATTTCCTTCGGTGCCCCAAACAAATCCTTGACCCGCTCCAAGAAATCGGACGAAGCCAAAGCGCCGCACCGTAGATAGCACCGGACGAAGCCAAAACTCCGGAGATAGTCGCCGCACCGGAGCGTTCGATGTCCAGAGATAGCGCGCCGGCGGAGTTCAAGGGAACACCGGTTTCGGATTTCAGAGGAATGGGGGAGGCGGCAGTAGGGTAATTACCCTAGATAGTGGGCTGGTTGAAAGTAAAAAAAAAATACCCCCCTTAAATACTAATTATTCCGGCCCTTAGATCTAAATGAAGGAGATCCTACGGCTCTCCTTAAGCTTTGTATAGGATACAAAATATCCCCTTTGTCACCCACTGCGCTCCCTGATTACTTCACCATCAAGGTGGGAGATTGGCGGCTATCTACACGAGAGATGACCGATTGAGCATCATTGTCGATGTATACATTTTGTAGACCTTGTGTCGTAGATCATAGGAATGCGTCCGTGAGAGTTAAGAGTTTGGTTGATTAACAATATATTTAGCATACACAAGGATGATGTTCTAGTATAGTGGTTTGTATTCCTCTTTAAGGTAGAGATTCTACCTGTTAAATACTTGAGATTATCACTAATTAGTGGAAAGCTTTCCAAGTCCTGAAGTGAGCTGGAGTGGAACTGTTTGGAAAGCCCCTTTGATTCCTAGTCTTAGCTTCATCACTTGGATGGTGTTTCAGAAACTAATTACCATGGAAGATAAGATGTTTTCCTAGATTTAACTTCTCATGATGATTGTTTATTTTGCAGTGATGGAAAAAATGCTGACCCGATCCGATAAATCCACCCAACCCAGCCTGACCCGTGGCCCGATTGACAAAAAAGTCAAAATCCAACTCGCAGCCCGATGAACCCGCAACCCGACTAACCCGCAACCAGACTAACCCGCAACCAGACTAACCCGCAACCCGACAAACCCGCAACCAGGGGCGGATCCAGGATTGAATCATGCACTGAGCCGAAATTGAAGGAAAAAATTTCTAATATTATCATTGAAATCACTCAAAATCGCATCTAAACTATAATTTTCTAGTATATCACACTTAACATATATGATTAAACTATCAACTATTGCATAGCCTAGTCACTACTATCTTCATCGCCGAAAATAGGCGTTCACTTGTAGCAGTAGAGATCGGAACAATCAAAACGAGACAAATAAGTCGATTCACAAGATAAATTGACTTAATTATGTTTTTTTATGATTAAATTAAACAATATTTTAGGTTTTAGACTTTTAGCTTTAAAGTTAGAGGAAAAATAAATAAAATTAAAAGATATTGCAATGACAAGGTTCAAACCTGAAACCTCTTGGAATTAATCTAACAGTCTAACCATTACACCATATGCCAATTCTTTGAATTACCCTAACAGTCTAACCATTATAACATAACTCCATCCCAAAATATATACTCGATTTTCAAGGACGGGACCGAAAGGGGTGAGCCGGGGCTCCCCCGGGCTCCCCACTAGATCCGGGGATTCAAGCAATTGAAATGCACTAATTAAAGTCACATCAAATTCTCCTACGACTAAGCTTTGCTTGTCCTCAAGCAAATGAATTAGAAAACATCCAAGTTCACAAATGACAAGTTCGGTCCATTGAGATTCAAGCAATCACAATTTAGCTTAAACTGTTCCACGAACAAACTAAACCTACACATGCAAGAACATCAACCAAACAAGTCTAAACCTCACTAATTTCTGCACACTTCAAGTAGTGGTTGATTGGGACACAGCAAAACCGACCACGACAACACCAACTCTAATCAAAAGGACTTGAAATCGGAACATGGATCGTGAGTCGTGAATGTGGCTATCGACTCGACTTCATCCGCTTCTAGATCCGCACTTCACAAACTCTGGCTAGGATCAAGGGCTACATTTGAGAACTCTTTTTTTTTTTCTTACTGCATACTAGTGCTCGATTCAACACTTCACTTAGGTGTTGAACCTGCCTAGCTCACAGCCTTTGCCCTTTTGCTTAGTGCTCAACCCGACACTTCACTTAGGTGCCGAGCTTGCCTAGCTTTTCTTTTGAGCATTTTTTTTTCACAATTTAGCCACTTGATCCTTAGCCCTTTACAACTTCCACACAAGATTTCGAATTGGATTCCGTCTAATCTCAAGCCACAATCACGAAGGATCAAAAAGGTAAAGAAAGACATGGAAAAGGGGTGAAAATTCTGATTGCCTTCATCATCTTAGACCGGTGTTATCGAGCGGTACAAAAACACGTATCAAACCAGTCAACCAACATACAAGAGTGATAAAATCTCAGTTCTGGCCCAGACTCATTTGATATTAGTGCTAACATGCTGGTTATAGGTTCTAAGTAGGATAGTCTAAACGTCATTGTGAAAACTTGAAGTCAATTAAACACCAAAAGTCAAGAACCGAACGATTCTACAATAAAGGAATTCGATATTCAATTAAGATCATGCAACACATTAAAACATAGCTTTAGACTTCTACCGACAAATAATCACACCAAACCTCAAACTCCCCTACGACTAACATGAGCATTGTCCTCAATGATCAAGAGAGAGAGAGGAACAATCAATCAATCGCACAAAGCCAAAATCGACTCAACAATGGACACAAGCAACGCCATAACCCCAAACCTGCTCACATGAAACCAAGCAAAGCCCACACCCTAAACTAAGCAACCAAATCACACCCCTCACATCAAAATCCTAACAATCAAAATCAATGCCCAATTCAATCAAACCACACTACCAACTGCCAACTAACTCAAGCAACCAAATCAGAAATTCAAGCCAAAAGAAACCTGAGATTGGGGCAGGTTGGCGGTCGGGATTGACTAGCGGAGCTTCGGCGGCTGGGGCTGGGCAGATGTTGGTGGCGGCGGCGGCGGGGTTGCGTGGTCGGGTGGGGCTGGGCAGGTGGGCGGCCGGAGCTGGCTGGGTTAATGGCGACGGTGGGAGTTGGGGTCGGGGTCGATCGATTGGAGTCGGCGGCGGGGTTGCGTGGTCGGGTGGAAAGAATCGGCGGCGGGCAGGTTGTTGGTCGGGTGGGGCTGGGCAGGTGGGCGGCCGGAGCTGGTCGGTGTGGTGGCGTCGGGCGGTTGAGGAAGCTTCGGCGGCGGGCAGGTTGGAGGGAAAGAGATGGCGGCGGCGGCTGGGTTAGGTCGGGGTCGGTCGATTGGCAGATGGAAGCGCTGGCGGCAGTGGGATTGGAGCTGAGCTTCGGTGGGTGGGGCTGGGCAGATGTTGGTGGCGGCGGCGGCGGCTGTGGGAAGCTTCGGCGGCGGCTGGCGGACGGGATTGAGAGAGAGACGGGTGCTGGGCTGGGGGAGTCGAGGAAAGGGATAAGGGAGGGGTTGGGTCGGGTCAGTGGGTCGGTTGGTTCGGGCGGGTGAGTAGGCTGGTTGATGGGTGGGTTGGTTTGGGTTGGGGCAGGGATGAGTGAGTGGGTCAAGTGAGTTGGGTGAACCAAAACCAAACCGAACAATGACTCAAACCGGAAAAACAAGAATCAGATGACTCAACCACTAACCAAACCGAAATAAAGTAAAGGTGAAAATCAGGGTGCACGGCGTGCAAGGGTGCACGGCGTGCAGGGTGCACGGCGTGCATAGGTGCACGACGTGCACCCTGGAGGTGAAATTATTTTCGAAACCTCCTGGACAGCACGTGCACCAAACCGTGCACGGTGCACGGCGTGCATCATGCACGGCGTGCAGTGGTGCACGGCATGCACCTCCTCAGCCTAAAATCAAATTTTCACCTCGACGAAAAACGACCAAAACACCGCCAAATTAACCCAAAACGGACCCCGAACTTCAGAATTTCAACGCCTACGAGACCACAAAGGACACCACAACAACTCAAGGACCTTGAACACCACAAAAACACACAATCACGCAATCAAATCAAGAAGAAAAGACATGAAAAACACTCGGGTTGCCTCCCGAGAAGCGCTTGTTTAACGTCTTAAGCTCGACGAAGCAAGGAACACTCAAGGCACGACCAAAGACAAGACCTCAACAGCACCTATAGTATCACTAACAACATAATGCTTAAGTCTATGGCCATTCACCTTAAAAGGTTCGGTTTGGGATGGAGAGATTACCTCGATGGTGCCATAAGGAAAAACATGAGTTACCGTAAAGGGGCCGGACCAACGAGACCTCAATTTCCCGGGAAAGAGCTTGAGCCGAGAGTTGTATAGGAGAACTTGATCACCAACTTTGAAATCCTTGCCCGGCTTCAAACGGGAGTCATGAATGAGCTTCGTCCTTTCCTTGTAAAGCTTTGCATTCTCATATGCATGATGGCGATACTCCTCGAGCTCATGTACCTGAAACTTACGCTCTTCTCCTGCGAGACTCATATCAAGGTTTAGAAATTTCAATGCCCAATAAGCTCGGTGCTCAAGCTCTACCGGCAAATGGCATGCTTTTCCATAGACCATCCTATAGGGAGTAGTGCCTATAGGGGTCTTGTAGGCCGTGCGGTAGGCCCATAGAGCGTCATCAAGCTTCTTCGACCAATCTTTCCGTGATTGGTCGACCGTCTTCTCTAAGATTCTCTTAAGTTCCCTATTGGTCACCTCGGCTTGGCCACTAGTTTGAGGGTGATACGAGGTGGACATCCGATGAGTGACGCCAAACCGGTGGCATACTCTATCGAATTGCCCTTGAAAATGAGTACCTCGATCACTAATGATAGCACGAGGGGTACCAAAACGGGTGAATAACTTAACAAGAAACTTCCCTACGACTCGGGCATCATTGGTAGGCAAAGCTTGTGCCTCCGCCCATTTAGACACGTAATCTACCGCAGCTAATATGTACTTGTTACCATGCGAAGTAGGAAACGGTCCCATGAAATCAATACCCCATATATCAAATATTTCTACCACTAACGAGACATTTTGAGGCATTTCATTACGGGAAGAGATGTTACCTGAACGTTGACACGCATCGCAAGACTTGACAAAGTCTTGACAATCTCGGAAGATCGAGGGCCAAAAGAATCCGGACTCAAGTACCTTGCGAGCCGTGCGATTTGCTCCATGATGTCCACCCGTAGGACCGGAGTGGCAATGTCGCATGATGTCCTTAGACTCTCCATAAGTGACACATCTTCTAATCATACCATCCGAGCCAACTCGAAATACAAAAGGATCGTCCCAATAGTAATGCTTCAAATCCGCAAAGAACTTCCTTTTGTCTTGAGTGGAGAGGCCCTCCTTCAAGTCTCCACTAGCAAGATAGTTAGCCAAATCCGCGAACCAAGGTGCCTTGAACTCTAAAGTTGCTATAGTGAATAATAGCTCATCGGGGAAGTTGTCATTGATCTCTTCATGACCATTGTGTACCATTTCCGCCTCTTCCAAGCGAGACAAGTGGTCGGCGGCTACATTCTCGGACCCCTTCTTATCTCGAATCTCAATATCAAACTCTTGCAATAGAAGGACCCATCGGATCAACCTTGGTTTAGCATCGGTCTTAGATAGAAGGTACCTCAAAGCTTGGTGGTCCGTGAAGACAATAGTGTGAGAAAGTACCAAGTAGGACCTAAACTTATCAAAAGCAAACACTATGGCCAAGAGCTCCTTCTCCGTAGTTGTGTAGTTCCTTTGAGCATCATTGAGAGTCTTACTTGCATAGTATATTGGATGGAATCTCTTGTCGATTCGTTGGCCTAGAACCGCTCCAATGGCGTAATCGCTAGCATCACACATCAACTCAAATGACTTTGACCAATCCGGAGCAATGAGTATAGGGGCATTCGTGAGCTTACCCTTGAGGAGTTCAAAAGCTTGCAAGCACTCTTCATCAAAACGAAATTCCACATCCTTCTCAAGAAGCCGAGTCATAGGAGTAGTTATTTTCGAGAAGTCTTTGATGAAGCGCCTATAGAAACCGGCATGCCCCAAGAAGCTTCTCACGGCTTTCACGGATGAGGGTGGAGGAAGTTGAGAGATGGTCTCCAACTTTGCCTTGTCAACCTCAATGCCCTTTTTAGAGATCTTGTGACCAAGAACAATCCCCTCATTGACCATGAAATGACACTTCTCCCAACTTAATGCAAGATTGGTCTCTTCACACCGACGCAAGACCTTCTCAAGGTTCCTCAAGCATAGGTCGAATGAATCCCCAAAAACCAAGAAGTCATCCATGAACACTTCCATGATATCTTCCACGAAATCATCGAAATGGCAAGCATACACCGTTGGAAGGTGGCGGGAGCGTTGCACAACCCAAAGGGGATCCGTCGATAAGCAAAAGTACCGAAGGGCATGTGAATGTGGTCTTCTCGATGTCCTCCGAGGCGATCGGGATTTGGAAGTACCCGGACATACCATCCAAGAAACAATAGTACTCGTGACCGGAGAGACGCTCCGAGCATTTGATCCATGAAAGGTAGAGGAAAGTGATCCTTCCTAGTGGCATCATTGAGTCGACGATAATCTATGCAAACACGCCACCCGGTGATCGTCCTTTTCGGGATAAGCTCATCCTTGTCATTAGCTACCACCGTGATCCCTCCTTTCTTGGGAACAACTTGCACGGGGCTAACCCAAGGGCTATCCGAGATAGGAAAGATAATACCCGCATCCATAAGCTTAATAACCTCTTTCTTCACAACCTCCTTCATGTTAGGATTTAGCCTTCTTTGTGGTTGCACAACCGGCTTGAAATCTTCCTCCATAAGGATCCGATGTGAGCAAAATGTGGGACTTATACCTCGAATATCCGAGATGCTCCACGCAATAGCTCTCATGTACTTCTTGAGGAGCTCCACTAGACGGTCCTTTTGCTCGGGTAGAAGCTCAGAATTGATGATGACCGGTAGCTTAGAATCTGGCATGAGAAAAGCATACTCCAAATGTGCGGGAAGAGGCTTGAGCTCAAGAGTAGGTGGTTCTTCATAGGAGGTCTTTACCCTTTCCACCTTCGGGAGAGCAACAAAAACCGTTTCACCCTCTAACTTGTCTCTCCCTTCATCAAGGTAAGCCACTTGAGCTTTCAACTCCGGGTGCCTAAATGTTCCTGCACATCCGTTCTAAGGCAAACATCCAAAGAATCTCGACACATGAAGTTAGAAATACTACACACACTAGCCGAAGCAATAGTATCACAAGAGTACTCTAAATCATCTTGTGCGTGAGCAAACTTCATGCCATCGGCTATGCAAAATGTGACACTCTCTTGTCCTACTCTCAATGTCAATTTTCCGTCATGCACATCAATCAAAGCACGAGAAGTAGCTAGGAATGGTCTACCAAATATCAATGAGACATCCACATCATCGGTATCTATGACCGCAAAGTCAACTAGGAAGACAAAAGGCCTACTTTAACTAGCACATCATCAACAATCCCCCTAGGACTCTTGGTCGACTTGTCCGCAAGTTGAATGTACATACGAGTAGGACGAAGATTAGACAACCCTAGCTTCTCAAATATGCAATGATGCATGACATTGATACTAGCACCTAGATCCGCAAGACCATTAGCAAGAGAAATATTACCAATAGCACAAGGGATAGTAAAGGTACCGGATCCTTGAGCTTTTTGGGTGGACTTTTGAAGAGAACGGCGGAGCATTCCTCATTAAGGTGGACTAGAGATGTCTCCGGTAGCTTTCTCTTATTGGTGTAGAGTTCCTTCATGAACTTAGCATATTGGGGCATCATAGTCATTGCTTCGGGAAACGGAAGAGAGAATTGCATTTGACTAATCCGCTCCACAAACTTCTTGAAAACCTTCTCAAGGCCATCCTTCTTCAATCGAGATGGGTATGGAGGCTTAGGCTTGTATGGAGATACAACCGGTGCGGGAGGAGAGACCGGTGGTGTACTCGATGTAGCCTTACTAGGTTCCTTGGCAACCTTAGTGTTCACATTACCCATAGGAGGTTCGACTTCAACCTCAACTTCATCCGAAGGAGGATCATTAATATCATCATCATCTACCATTAGATTAGGATCTTGTACCTTTTTAGAGTCAATTGGGGTAGAGGTTGTATCTTGCAAGGGTCTTCCACTTCTCAAGGTCACTACCTTGCAATGCTCCGGACCTTTGGGGTTGATCCGGTATTGGAAGGTAAAGTGCCCGAGGGTCGCTCCGAGAGTGCCTTAGAAATATGTCCTAATTGGTTCTCCAAATTGGCAATTGAAGCTGTTGATTTTTGATGAGTTGGATCATTGCCGCATTGGTGTCTTCTTGAGAGATCGAAAAAACCACCCTCCTTATTTTGAGGAGGCTTGTTGAACCCGGGTGGTCCTTCACCTCTATGGTTGTACATTCCCGGTGGGGTAGGACCTTGGAAAACCTTGACTTGGATGTCCACTTGATTCCATTGATTTCCCCCTTGGTGCCCTTGACCTTGGGGTCCTCCTTGATCCCTGGCTACCTGTTTAGGATACTTCCTTGAACCATTGGTGCCTATAACCCCTATAACCTTGATAACCTCCTTGATTTCCTTGGTTGTAGCCCTTGCTATAACCACTACCTTGACTCCCTTGGCCTTGGTAACCTGGTTAGACTTTTGTACCAAGGTCGGTTATAGTTACCTTGATAGTTACCTTGGGGCTGAAATTACCATGGAAACCTTGACCTTGTGCGAAGCTTACCTCCCCAAGGTCGCCTTGGCCAAGTTCAGGAGTGGCGGAAGGACAAGCACTAAATCGTGGCCTTGATCCCCACAACATTCACAACAATATATAGAAAGCCACTGGAGGTTACCCCCCTTTAGATGATTGAACCTTGGAGGGATGCTTGGCATGCTTAGGTTACTTACTTGGGATGCCATAGCATCGATCTTAACATAGGAGCGCGATCATTGGATCATCTTCATCTCGGGGCCCCGGTGGATTAGGCTTCTTCCCATAGCTAGACACTCCTTTGGTGCATCAACACTTACGGACCGAGAGTCATAGTGCGTGTCACTTCCATACTTAGACTAGGGGTTGTTGTCGAGACCAACTCCTTGTCTTGTTGGCCATCTCCGCGAAGAGTTTTAGAGCATCTTCGGGAGTGAGCATCCCTTAAGTCACCTCCGACGGCTTGGTTGATCATCCTTGTATTCTCAAAATCAAGGGACCTAGCAAAGATGTCCGCCAAGCTCCATTCGGCAAGTTGTGATGAGGACAAGACCGAAGAATGGCTTGGAACCTATTCCAAGTCTCATGGAAGAGCTCTCCCTTGTTTGTATGAAGTGGTTGATGCGGTCTCGGATTGCATCCGTCATATAGGGAGGAAGAACTCTTCAAGGAAAGCTTCGGCTAGGCCCTCCCATGTGGTGAAAGCTCTACTCGTTGATTCTCCAACCATGACTTAGCTCTACCTTTGAGTGAGAAAGGAAAGAGCCGGAGTCTCACACAATCCGGGTGAACTTGGTCTTCTTAACCGTGTCACATATCTCCAAGAAGTCCTTGAATGCCAAATGGAAAATTCACCATCAAAGCCATTGAACACCACTCCATTTTGAACCATTTGATCATATTAGGCTTGAGCTCAAAGTTCCTAGCATTGACAGGTCTTCGAACAATGCTAGAGCTGCCCCTTCAAGAGTAGGACGAGCATAATCCGCCAAGGTACGTCTTGCACCCCTTTGTGAGTGATCATCATCATTGGTATGGTGAGAATGTTCCGAATGGTTATCTTCATCCTCGTGATGAGACATAGTGTGGTGTGAGATGCGATCAACTTCTTCTTCTTCAACTGTAATCAATGGGGGAAGTGGAGGGGGACTCGAGCACTTGTTCTAGTCCTTGGGATTTGTGCTTAAAAGACGAGCTGAACGCCTCATGCACAAAACCCAAAATATCCTGCAAACAAGCACAACAAACACACCCGAGTAATACAACGATGCGGGATAATAAAGTAAACAAAGAGCAACAAGGAAGAAAAAAGTAAAGCGGAAGGAAGTGAATAGATCGTCCACTACTAAGTGCTTTCAAAGGAATGAAGAGTCCCCGTAACGGCGCCCAAAAACTTGATAAAAGGCGATTTTACCAAGGTCGTATTCCACGGGGTCCTCTCATAGACCAATACTCACACTTCTCATAAACGTCCTAAACATTTGAAATTGGTTTGGTTTGATCGAGAAATTCAGAAACAAAGGCAAAGAAATGCAATACTAACAAAGACTAAGCAAGAAGAAAAGGTGGTTCAAATCAAAGACAAAGGGCTCTCTTGGTGGGTAGTTTCATCATGCCAAGATGACTAATTGAACAAACAAGCCAATTAAGATCGAGTTTGCATTCGGATGACCATGCATTTCACTTTTATAGACTCAATGCACTCTCGTAGCATCTAATCCCTATCCTAATACCACTCAACTAGGCTCTCGCTCTCAAGCTAAGTGAAAAAGGATGCATTCTAAGTGTTTGATGAAATGCCAAGACACAAGATACTCTCTTAAGACTCTAATGACCACAAGGCTAGGCACAACACTCCATATCAATTCCCTAACACTAAGAGATTCACCAAAAAGCCTTTTCAAACTCAATTGAATGAAAATCCACATGCACACCAAGTGTTCGATAAAATGCCCCAAGAGAGAAATCAAGTGAAAAGGGTTGAAAAGATGATCTAATCTCTTAGAACACACTCACTTCATTCCCTAGACCTATAATCTATGCAATCCAAGCACTCTCATGCATCAAATCACATTGAATGGACCAAATGAAGCAAACATGGCATAAAATGGCATTAAAACAAAGTCTAGGAAGCATCCTCATACAACCAAGATCAATCATGGCAAGTTCTATACAATCATCCCTCATCAAAGCACAACTAATCTACCCATCCAAGATGAACCCTAGAAACTCAGCCACACATGGCCAAGGGAGTAAAGGAAAAAAAAGGAAGAATGGTCACCAAGAACACCATGGATATCCTTGAGATGATCTTCACTTCCCCCACTTGTAAGCACTCTTCCCCAGGTTTGTTGGCTTCAATCCTAGCTCCAATGGCTTCAAATTGTTTCCAAAAACTGTTCTAGGTTTGGGGGTTCGTGGTATGTGTTTGGGGTTCAAGAGAAGATCATCACCCCCCCTCAAAATGGCCAAAAACAAGAGTATTTATAGTGCAGGGGACATGCACGGCGTGCACCCCTGCACTCTGCAGAAAGCTCGATTTTTAAGGCTCATATCTCCCTCGTCCGGACTCCAAATGACCTCCCGTTTGCTCCTATGCCCCTCCTTGTCATCCGTACTTTGATGCCATAAACTGAAAAATGCACAGAGGGCAACCCAATAGACCACGAATTTGGCTCCAAAGTGGCAACCCGACAACAAAATGACACTTTGCACAACTTCAATAAACGCATATAAGTCATGTCATTTCACGAATAAACACGGGCATTTCATAGGTCATTCATAAGCTTAAAATGCACTAATTAAAGTCACATCAGTACCTTTCTTTTTTATTAGTATACGAGTAGTACTAAATAAGAAGAAAAGGGTCGCCAGATCTTGAAGGGTCGGCCAATCTTTGAGGGTCCGGCCAGATCCCTTTTGAATGCTACGCCAAATATTAGAGCCCCAGTTTTTACGTCTCAAGTCAAGATTGCCATCCACATCTTTGAGGTACTTGGTAGTAAGGACACGAACCCAGAGTTTGTCTGGATGCTTCAAGTTGCCAACCCAGCTTCATCGTGAAGGCTCCATTAAGCTCCATTGCCTTCCTGAGACCTAACCCTCCTTGCGATTTGGGCCACAAATGACATCCCACGAAAATAAATGAATTTTCTTTTCTCATTAGAACCACCCCAAACAAATCTTCTAATTCTATAATCATGGCATTAAGAATGGAAGCAGGCAGGGAAGCAGTTTGCTAAATAAGAAGAAAAGGTACTGATGTGACTTTAATAGTGCATTTAAGCTTATGAATGACCTATGAAATGCCTGTGTTTATTTGTGAAATGACATGACTTATATGCGTTATTGAAGTTTTGTGCAAAGTGTCATTTGTTGTCCGGTTGCCAACTTTGGAGCCAAATTCGTGGTCATTGGAGTTGCCTCTGTGCATTTTCAGGTTATGGCATCAAAGTAAAAGGATGACAAGGAGCGCAAGGAGCAAACGGGAGGTCATTTGGGGTCCGGACGAGGGAGATATGAGCCTTACAAAATCGAGCTTTCTGTAGATTTGCAGGGGTGCAAAGCCGTGCAGGTGTGCACGCCGGCAGGGGTGCACGCCGTGCACTGTCCCCTGCACTATAAATACTCTTGTTTTTGGCCATTTTGAAAAAAGATATCATCTCTCTTGAACCCCAAACAGATACCCACGACCCTCAAACCCTAGAACAACGTTTTTGGAGCAATTTGAAGCCATTGGAGCTAGGATTGAACCAACAAACCTTGGGAAAGTGCTTACAAGTGGAGAAGTGAAGATCCCTCTCCAAGGATTCATCCATTGGGGTTTTTGGTGACCATTCTTCCTTCTTTTCCTTTTACCCTCCCTTGGCCATGTGTGGCGAGTTTCAGGGTTCATCTTGGATGGGTAGATTAGTTGTGCTATATAGAGGATGATTGTATAGAACTTGCCATGATGATCTTGGTTGTATGAGGATGATTCCTAGACTTGTTCTTAATACCATTTTATGCCATGTTTGCTTGATGGTCCATTCAATGTGATTTGATGCATGAGAGTGCTTGGATTGCATAGATTGTAGGTCTAGGGATTGAAGTGAGTGTGTTCTAAGAGATTAGATCATCTTGTTTCAACCATTTTCACCTTGATTTTCTCTTGGGCATTTTATCGAACACTTGGTGTGCATGTGGATTTCATTCAATTGATTTGAAAAGGCTTTTTTGGTGAATCTCTTAGTGTTAGGGCATTGATATGAGAGTGTTGTGCCTAGCCTTGTGGTCATAGAGTCTTAAGAGAGTATCTTGTGTCTTGGCATTTCATCAAACACTTAGAATGCATCCTTTTTCACTTAGCTAGAGAGCGAGAGCCTAAGTTGAGTGGTATTAGGATAGGGATTAGATGCTACGAGAGTGCATTTAGTCTATAAAAGTGAAATGCAAAGGGCATCCGAATGCAAACTCGATCTAATTGGCTTGTTTGTTCAATTAGTCATCTTGAGCATGATAAAAACTACCCACCAAGAGAGCCCCTTTGTCTTTGATTTGAACCACCTTTCTCTTGCTTAGTCTTTGTTAGTATTGCATTTCTTTGCCTTTGTTTCTGAATTTCTCGATCAAACCAAACCAATTTCAAATGTTTAGACCGTCTATGAGAAGTGTGAGTATTGGTCTATGAGAGGACCCCGTGGAATACGACCTTGGTAAAATCGCCTTTTATCAAGTTTTTGGCGCCGTTGCCGGGGACTCTCTCATTCCTTTGAAAGCACTTAGTAGTGGACCGATCTATTCACTTCCTTCCGCTTTACTTTTTGCTTCCTTGTTGCTCTTTGTTTACTTTATTATCCCGCATCGTTGTATTACTCGGGTGTGTTTGTTGTGCTTGTTTGCAGGATATTTTGGGTTAGTGCATGAGGCGTTCAGCTCGTCTTCAAGCACGAATCCAAGGACTAGAACAAGTGCTCGAGTCACCTACCACTTCCCCATTGATTACAGTTGAAGAAGAAGAAGTTGATCGCATCTCACACCACACTATGTCTCATCACGAGGATGAAGATAACCATTCGGAACATTCTCACCATACCAATGATGATGATCACTCACAAAGGGGTGCAAGACGTACCTTGGCGGATTATGCTCGTCCTACTCTTGAAGGGGCAGCCTCTAGCATTGTTCGAAGACCCGTCAATGCTAGGAACTTTGAGCTCAAGCCTAATATGATCCAAATGGTTCAAAATGGAGTGGTGTTCAATGACATTGATGGTGAATGTCCATCTAGGCATCTCAAGGACTTCTTGGAGATATGTGACACGGTTAAGAATGACCAAGTTCACCCGGATTGTGTGAGACTCCGGCTCTTTCCTTTCTCACTCAAAGGTAGAGCTAAGTCATGGTTGGAGAATCAACCGAGTAGAGCTTTCACCACATGGGAGGGCCTAGCCGAAGCTTTCCTTGAAGAGTTCTTTCCTCCCTATATGACGGATGCAATCCGAGACCGCATCAACCACTTCATACAACACAAGGAGAGCTCTTCCATGAGACTTGGAATAGGTTCCAAGCCATTCTTCGGTCTTGTCCTCATCACAACTTCGCCGAATGGAGCTTGGCGGACATCTTTGCTAGGTCCCTTGATTTTGAGAATACAAGGATGATCAACCAAGCCGCCGGAGGTGACTTAAGGATGCTCACTCCCGAAGATGCTCTAGAACTCTTCGCGGAGATGCTTAACAAGACAAGGAGTTGGTCTCGACAACAACCTCCTAAGTCTAAGTATGGAAGTGACACGCACTATGACTCTCGGTCCGTAAGTGTTGATGCACCAAAAGAGTCGTCTAGCTATGGGAAGAAGCCTAATCCACCGGGGCACCGAGATGAAGATGATCCAATGATCGCGCTCCTCATGTCTAAGATCGATGCTATGGCATCCCAAGTAAGTAACCTAAGCATGCCTAAGCATCCCTCCAAGGTTCAATCATCTAAAGTGGGTAACCCTCCAGTGGCTTCTATATATTGTTGTGAATGTTGTGGGGATCAATGCCACGATGTTAGTGCTTGTCCTTCCGCCACTCCTGAACTTGGCCAAGGCGACCTTGAGGAGGTAAGCTTCGCACAAGGTCAAGGTTTCCATGGTAATTTCAGCCCCCAAGGTAACTATCAAGGTAACTATAACCGACCTTGGTACAACAAGTCTAACCAAGGTTACCAAGGCCAAGGGAGTCAAGGTAGTGGTTATAGCAAGGGCTACAACCAAGGAAATCAAGGAGGTTATCAAGGTTATAGGGGTTATCAAGGCAACCAATGGTCTCAAGGAAGTAACCTAAACCAAGGTAGCCAAGGGACTCAAGGAGGACCCCAAGGTCAAGGGCACCAAGGGGGAAATCAATGGAATCAAAGTGGACATCCAAGTCAAGGTTTCCAAGGTCCTACCCCACCGGGAATGTACAACCATAGAGGTGAAGGACCACCCGGGTTCAACAAGCCTCCTCAAAATAAGGAGGGTGGTTCTTCGATCTCTCAAGAAGACACCAATGCGGCAAGATCCAACTCATCAAGAATCAACAAGCTTCAATTGCCAATTTGGAGAACCAATTAGGACATATTTCTAAGGCACTCTCGGAGCGACCCTCGGGCACTTTACCTTCCAATGCCGAGATCAACCCCAAAGGTCGGAGCATTGCAAGGTAGTGACCTTGAGAAGTGGAAGACCCTTGCAAGATACAACCTCTACCCCAATTGACTCTAAAAAGGTACAAGATCCTAATCTAATGGTTGATGATGATGATATTAATGATCCTCCTTCGGATGAAGTTGAGGTTGAAGTCGAACCTCCTACGGGTAATGTGAGCACTAAGGTTGCCAAGGAACCTAGTGAGGCTACATCGAGTACACCACCGGTCTCTCCTCCCGCACCGGTTGTATCTCCATACAAGCCTAAGCCTCCATACCCATCTCGATTGAAGAAGGATGGCCTTGAGAAGGGTTTCAAGAAGTTTGTGGAGCGGATTAGTCAAATGCAATTCTCTCTTCCGTTTCCCGAAGCAATGACTATGATGCCCCAATATGCTAAGTTCATGAAGGAACTCTACACCAATAAGAGAAAGCTACCGGAGACATCTCTAGTCCACCTTAATGAGGAATGCTCCGCCGTTCTCTTCAAAAGTCCACCCAAAAAGCTCAAGGATCCGGGTACCTTTACTATCCCTTGTGCTATTGGTAATATTTCTCTTGCTAATGGTCTTGCGGATCTAGGTGCTAGTATCAATGTCATGCCTTATTGCATATTTGAGAAGCTAGGGTTGTCTAATCTTCGTCCTACTCGTATGTACATTCAACTTGCGGACAAGTCGACCAAGAGTCCTAGGGGGATTGTTGATGATGTGCTAGTTAAAGTAGGCCCTTTTGTCTTCCTAGTTGACTTTGCGGTCATAGATACCGATGATGTGGATGTCTCATTGATATTTGGTAGACCATTCCTAGCTACTTCTCGTGCTTTGATTGATGTGCATGACGGAAAATTGACATTGAGAGTAGGACAAGAGAGTGTCACATTTTGCATAGCCGATGGCATGAAGTTTGCTCACGCACAAGATGATTTAGAGTACTCTTGTGATACTATTGCTTCGGCTAGTGTGTGTAGTATCTCTAACTTCGTGTGTCGAGATTCTTTGGATGTTTGCCTTAGAACGGATGTGCAAGAACATTTAGGCACCCCGGAGTTGAAAGCTCAAATGGCTTACCTTGATGAAGGGAGAGACAAGTTAGAGGGTGAAACGGTTTTTGTTGCTCTCCCGAAGGTGGAAAGGGTAAAGACCTCCTATGAAGAACCACCTACTCTTGAGCTCAAGCCTCTTCCCGCACATTTGGAGTATGCTTTTCTCATGCCGGATTCTAAGCTACCGGTCATCATCAATTCTGAGCTTCTACCCGAGCAAAAGGACCGTCTAGTGGAGCTCCTCAAGAAGTACATGAAAGCTATTGCGTGGAGCATCTCGGATATTCGAGGTATAAGTCCCACATTTTGCTCACATCGGATCCTTATGGAGGAAGATTTCAAGCCGGTTGTGCAACCACAAAGAAGGCTAAATCCTAACATGAAGGAGGTTGTGAAGAAAGAGGTTATTAAGCTTATGGATGCGGGTATTATCTTTCCTATCTCGGATAGCCCTTGGGTTAGCCCGTGCAAGTTGTTCCCAAGAAAGGAGGGATCACGGTGGTAGCTAATGACAAGGATGAGCTTATCCCGACAAGGACGATCACCGGGTGGCGTGTTTGCATAGATTATCGTCGACTCAATGATGCCACTAGGAAGGATCACTTTCCTCTACCTTTCATGGATCAAATGCTCGAGCGTCTCTCCGGTCACGAGTACTATTGTTTCTTGGATGGTATGTCCGGGTACTTCCAAATCCCGATCGCCTCGGAGGACATCGAGAAGACCACATTCACATGCCCCTTCGGTACTTTTGCTTATCGACGGATCCCCTTTGGGTTGTGCAACGCTCCCGCCACCTTCCAACGGTGTATGCTTGCCATTTTCGATGATTTCGTGGAAGATATCATGGAAGTGTTCATGGACGACTTCTCGGTTTTTGGGGATTCATTCGACCTATGCTTGAGGAACCTTGAGAAGGTCTTGCGTCGGTGTGAAGAGACCAATCTTGCATTAAGTTGGGAGAAGTGTCATTTCATGGTCAATGAGGGGATTGTTCTTGGTCACAAGATCTCTAAAAAGGGCATTGAGGTTGACAAGGCAAAGTTGGAGACCATCTCTCAACTTCCTCCACCCTCATCCGTGAAAGCCGTGAGAAGCTTCTTGGGGCATGCCGGTTTCTATAGGCGCTTCATCAAAGACTTCTCGAAAATAACTACTCCTATGACTCGGCTTCTTGAGAAGGATGTGGAATTTCGTTTTGATGAAGAGTGCTTGCAAGCTTTTGAACTCCTCAAGGGTAAGCTCACGAATGCCCCTATACTCATTGCTCCGGATTGGTCAAAGTCATTTGAGTTGATGTGTGATGCTAGCGATTACGCCATTGGAGCGGTTCTAGGCCAACGAATCGACAAGAGATTCCATCCAATATACTATGCAAGTAAGACTCTCAATGATGCTCAAAGGAACTACACAACTACGGAGAAGGAGCTCTTGGCCATAGTGTTTGCTTTTGATAAGTTTAGGTCCTACTTGGTACTTTCTCACACTATTGTCTTCACGGACCACCAAGCTTTGAGGTACCTTCTATCTAAGACCGATGCTAAACCAAGGTTGATCCGATGGGTCCTTCTATTGCAAGAGTTTGATATTGAGATTCGAGATAAGAAGGGGTCCGAGAATGTAGCCGCCGACCACTTGTCTCGCTTGGAAGAGGCGGAAATGGTACACAATGGTCATGAAGAGATCAATGACAACTTCCCCGATGAGCTATTATTCACTATAGCAACTTTAGAGTTCAAGGAACCTTGGTTCGCGGATTTGGCTAACTATCTTGCTAGTGGAGACTTGAAGGAGGGCCTCTCCACTCAAGACAAAAGGAAGTTCTTTGCGGATTTGAAGCATTACTATTGGGACGATCCTTTTGTATTTCGAGTTGGCTCGGATGGTATGATTAGAAGATGTGTCACTTATGGAGTGTCTAAGGACATCATGCGACATTGCCACTCCGGTCCTACGGGTGGACATCATGGAGCAAATCGCACGGCTCGCAAGGTACTTGAGTCCGGATTCTTTTGGCCCTCGATCTTCCGAGATTGTCAAGACTTTGTCAAGTCTTGCGATGCGTGTCAACGTTCAGGTAACATCTCTTCCCGTAATGAAATGCCTCAAAATGTCTCGTTAGTGGTAGAAATATTTGATATATGGGGTATTGATTTCATGGGACCGTTTCCTACTTCGCATGGTAACAAGTACATATTAGTTGCGGTAGATTACGTGTCTAAATGGGCGGAGGCACAAGCTTTGCCTACCAATGATGCCCGAGTCGTAGGGAAGTTTCTTGTTAAGTTATTCACCCGTTTTGGTACCCCTCGTGCTATCATTAGTGATCGAGGTACTCATTTTCAAGGGCAATTCGATAGAGTATGCCACCGGTTTGGCGTCACTCATCGGATGTCCACCTCGAATCACCCTCAAACTAGTGGCCAAGCCGAGGTGACCAATAGGGAACTTAAGAGAATCTTAGAGAAGACGGTCGACCAATCACGGAAAGATTGGTCGAAAAAGCTTGATGACGCTCTATGGGCCTACCGCACGGCCTACAAGACCCCTATAGGCACTACTCCCTATAGGATGGTCTATGGAAAAGCATGCCATTTGCCGGTAGAGCTCGAGCACCGAGCTTATTGGGCATTGAAATTTCTAAACCTTGATATGAGTCTCGCAGGAAGAGCGTAAGTTTCAGGTACATGAGCTCGAGGAGTATCACCATCATGCATATGAGAATGCAAAGCTTTACAAGGAAAGGACGAAGCTCATTCATGACTCCCGTTTGAAGCCGGGCAAGGATTTCAAAGTTGGTGATCAAGTTCTCCTATACAACTCTCGGCTCAAGCTCTTTCCCGGGAAATTGAGGTCTCGTTGGTCCGGCCCCTTTACGGTAACTCATGTTTTTCCTTATGGCACCATCGAGGTAATCTCTCCATCCCAAACCGAACCTTTTAAGGTGAATGGCCATAGACTTAAGCATTATGTTGTTAGTGATACTATAGGTGCTGTTGAGGTCTTGTCTTTGGTCGTGCCTTGAGTGTTCCTTGCTTCGTCGAGCTTAAGACGTTAAACAAGCGCTTCTCGGGAGGCAACCCGAGTGTTTTTCATGTATTTTCTTCTTGATTTGATTGCGTGATTGTGTGTTTTTGTGGTGTTCAAGGTCCTTGAGTTGTTGTGGTGTCCTTTGTGGTCTCGTAGGCGTTGAAATTCTGAAGTTCGGGGTCCGTTTTGGGTTGATTTGGCGGTGTTTTGGTCGTTTTTCGTCGAGGTAAAAATTTGATTTTAGGCTGAGGAGGTGCACGCCGTGCACCACTGCACGCCGTGCATGATGCACGCCGTGCACCGTGCACGGTTTGGTGCACGTGCTGTCCAGGAGGTTTCGAAAATATTTTCACCTCCAGGGTGCACGCCGTGCACCCCTGCACGCCGTGCACCCTTGCACGCCGTGCACCTGATCTTTCCCTTTGCATTTTTTTTCGGTTTGGTTTGTGGTTGGCTCGATTGATACTTGATTTCTCGGTTTGGGTTTTGGTTCACTGACTCTCCTGACCGGCCTGACCGCCCACCCAGCCAACCGAACCAAACGACCCGACCTTGACCCAACCCCCCCTTCTCCCCTCCCTCCTCGCACCCGACCCCGACCCCTCTCACTCTCTCTTTCACACAGCCGCCAACCACCCCCAGCCACCACCCTCAACCCAGCCGCCGCCGCCGCCAGCGCACCCTTAACCCGACCGCCGGCTTTCCTCAACCGCCCGACGCCGCAGCCAGCTCCGGCCGCCCACCTGCCCAGCCCCACCCGACCACGCAACCCCGCCGCCGCCGCCACCAACATCTGCCCAGCCCCAGCCGCCGAAGCTCCGCTAGTCAATCCCGTCCGCCAGCCGCCGCCACTCCTGCCCAGCCGCCAACAACTCCTGCCCGCCGATCCCCATCCCGCCGCCGACTCCAATCGACCGACCCAGCCCCTCTCTCTCAAATCTCTAACTCCTACCCGACCCCCAGCTCCGGCCGCGCAGCCGCCGCCACTCCTGCCCGCCACCAACTCCTGCCCGCCGGCTACCTTCTCCCACTCCAGCCGCCACTCAATTCCGCCGTCTTTCCTCAACCGCCAACCTGCCCCAATCTCAGGTTTCTTTTGGCTTGAATTTCTGATTTGGTTGCTTGAGTTAGTTGGCAGTTGGTAGTGTGGTTTGATTGAATTGGGCATTGATTTTGATTGTTAGGATTTTGATGTGAGGGGTGTGATTTGGTTGCTTAGTTTAGGGTGTGGGCTTTGCTTGGTTTCATGTGAGCAGGTTTGGGGTTATGGCGTTGCTTGTGTCCATTGTTGAGCCGATTTTGGCTTTGTGCGATTGATTGATTGTTCTTGATTGGTGGCTGATTTGATTGTTCTTGATTCGTGGCTGATTTGATTATTCTTGATTGGTGAATGGTTGCAAAGGATTAGTGGTGGCTTGATGGGGGCAGAATGTTGTTTTATCGTGATTTATTTGAATGGTGGAGTTAGGTGTGGTTGTTAGTGTTTGACTTGTGATCCTACTCCGTGCCTATCTTTGTGATGTGTCTTTTGTTTCTACAGGTTCTGAATTCAGGGGCTGAATTCCATTCTTTGTGTGAGGAGGGGTGTGGTTTATCACCACTCATTGGTTTAATTTTTATGTATTCCTCCTTACATTGTGTGGACTTAGGCTTATATGTTCTTGATTCGTGTTTTTGATCCATTATGCATGCCTTTTGCTTAGCTGTGGATCTCTGTGATTTGATTTTTGCTAGCATACGTTGTTGCACTTGAACTTGATGATCTTGAATCGTGCTCAATGTTATGCTCAATGTTTTGATCATGTGTTATGACTAGGCGCCTTGATAGGATTTGTCTTAGGAGTGTAGCCTTTTTGGTTGATTCTTTGTATGCACTTCTTTTGCAGGATGCCTCCCAAGGGTAAAGCAGCTTCTTCATCCTCCGCCCCCAAGCGATCCAAGGCACCAGCTTCCAAGAAGCGGAAGGGACAGACTGGGGAGTCTTCTGCTCCTCCACCACGGTCGCCTTCGCCGCCTCCAGCTCCTCGTGGCGTCGACCCTCCTGAGTCAGTGGTTCAGAGGATCTTTGACTTCGACCCCAGAGATCGGGCTTACAGTCGTTATCAGGTTATGGCGAGATGGCCCGTGGCGAGGCAGGGTAGATTTGATTTTGAGGGGTTGCAGAGTCGTGATGGTTGGTTGGATGCTTTGAAGACTTTGGCTGATGGAGCCGGTATTTGGCCGCTCTTGGAGGTTGACGAGAGAGCGTATGAGTGGCCTACAAAGGAGTTCTTGAGCACTCTCACCGTGGAGTGTCACGAGACCACTAGTGAGGTTTGTGTGCGCTTAGGCTCGGCGGGATGGCGCGTGTGTGCTCCATTGACGAGTTTGGATACCGCCTTGGTTCTATGAGTGGGTGGAGGTTCAAAGTGGCGAGCTCTCTGGGTTGGCTCTCATATCTTCTCTTGCGGGGGACGCCAAGAGTGCATTCTTCAAGGAAATTGCACCGAGGACTAGAGGTTATTCAGCTCGCTCATCCAAGGTCACAGAAGTGAATCGGCCTATGCTGAAGCTCCTTCATCACTTCTTCCGGCACTCCATCACCCACAGGAAGTCATCCTCCTCTCCAGGTGTAGTCTCAGTCAGAGATTTGTTTCTCTTTTATTGTTTGGAGAGGGGCATCAAGCTGCATCTAGGTGATTTAGTGCTAGGAGCCCTCCTTCAGATACAAGCTAATGACACTACTGGTGTTCTGCTGGGATGAGGATTTGTGACCAGGTTGGTGCGTGGGTATGAGTGCCTTGATACTTTTGGTCCTGCTCCAGCATTTGTCGAGCCTCGACCAGTTCTCTTGCGGATTGTCCTACCTACAGCTCAGATCACAGACCTTCTGGTTCCGACTTGTCGGGTCTCAGATGATGACAGTGATGAGGAGGATGGAGAGATCGACCCTACTACACTTCATGAGCTTATCTCGGGGATGGGTCGCCTCACGACCGTAGTGGAGGATATGCGTGAGGGACAGAGGAGAGACAGTGCGGCGATACAGGATCTTAACAGGAGAGTTCAGAACCTAGAGGCGTACAACGCTAGGGACTTTGAGAGCCAGCAGTTCTATGGACAGCAGCTTGCTCAGGTGCATGAGGTTCAGCAGTTTCAGGGTATCCAGATTACTCAGATTCAGCACTCTCAGTACTGGCAGCAGCATCAGTCCTACTACTACCAGAAGAGCTTCCACTCTGAGTCCGGCCCCTCCAGCACTTGGGCAGTCTTTCCACCGCCTCCCCCGTTTGACGGCTACCATCAATGGTCACAGTGGCCTGGGCACCCACGACCACCACCCCACTGAGAGCCACAGGATCACTCACCAATTCTCAGGACTTTGGATTTTTCCTTTCTTTTATTTCTGTTTATGACTGCATGTTTTGTTGTGTTTGACTTCTGATTTTCTCTTTTCATTTCTGGCTTTGAACTTGTCATGTTGTTGGATCACACATCTCATCCGTACTCTCATCTTGTCGACTATGGGTTGTGTTTGAGTGGTGTGCCCTCCCTTGTTTTCTACAGGTACCCCTGATTCAGGTCCTCGTCCTGAACAGGTTACTTGACCCGGGATTCCATCTCCGGCTCCTTGGTGCGCAAATTAATGCACACTAGTTTTACTCACTAGATCGCTCTAGCGAGATCGTTACTTCCCAAGGGTCTTTCTGTTTCTATTACTCAACTAATGTGGAATAAGCTATTCGGGTTTAAACGTTTGGTTTGGAAATGGTGGTGAATGAACTAAAAATCTAGAAATGCAAATTAAACCAATCAAGCAGGCAAACAAGATGGAGCTTCAAGAATTGACTAAGGCGCTTGTCCAGACTCGAATCCGCTCTAGCTCGACTAAGACGGATGATGCAATGCAACTAAGGTTTATACAGACTCAATTCCTCGAGGCTTCCTTTGGCAATCTCTACTCCATGGTCAGGACGCAGAGAAACTATCCTAGCAAACCTATGAGTTCCTATGGTCAAGATAACTCATAAATCTCCAAGAATGCACGAAGAACAATGAAACGCCGCACAGAAATGCAAAGAGATTAATTTCACCGGCCCTATGGTCAAGACACCGGGTAATCTTAATGACCTTCTAAACCCTAGAATGACTCACGTCCATGGTCAGAACCGCAAGACAAAGATGAAGCAAATTCTACGATATGGTCAATCTGCGAATTCAAGAGCTTCAAATTAGGGTTTTAGAAAAATCTAAATTAAGTCTGAATAAACCTCAATTAACATAAACGGGTTAGAAACCCGACATCATCCATACAAAGCTTTGCTAGAACTTCATCTAATCTGAACAAACTAAGGAGTTTAGCTCGACATCACTACAGAAGAAATCACAGAAACAATGGAGAAGAAAACCGGAGAAGAAGACATCTTACTCCGAGAAAACCTAATCCTGATGAATCTTCAGAACTCCTGAGTTAATCCTCGCTTTTCCTCGCTTAATCGTCACTTCAAAGCTTCAAAATCCTCCTCCGAGAGTGTCTGGTTCGTCGAAATCAGAATGAAGAATGAAGTCCTTCTGTCTCTCCCTTGAAAACCCTGTTTTACTCTCCGAAATCCGTCCTGGGAAAAAGTGCGCCCGGCGGCACTTAAAAAGTGCGCCGGCGCACTTTTCCATGAAAATGGCGCACTTTTTGTGGCCGATGGAAAATTTACAGGACGCCAAAAATAAAGTGCGCCTGGCAGCACCAGAAAAGTGCGCCGGCGCACTTTTCATGGATTTAGGCGCACTTTTGCCCCTGGAAATGACCTTCAGCTCTTTTGATGATTCCCGCTCCGTTTGAACTCCAAATTGATCCCCGTTTGAAGTGCCGAGCTCGTAGAAAAGTCATCCACAACGTGGTAACCTGAAATCTCAACAAAAACAACTCGAAACAACATCAAATTGCCCAAAAGAGGGCCAACGGGAGATAAAACATATTTTTCATAAAAGTCATTCAAGTTCATCACAATTCAGAGTCAAATAAGGGGAATGTCGTTCAAATGTGGCGAGATAAACGCGGTAAATTTAACGTCATCAAATCACCCCACACTTAAACGTTTGTTTGTCCTCAAACAAGAACTTTACCACAACAATGCACCAACTTGAATGAGCAAACCGAAAACCTCTTGGTTCCTAGAAAGATGTATACGGTGCTTCTACCAAACAAGAGGATTACCCAACTAACCACAAAATTAGGAACCAAACTTTTGCCAGAGTGAAAGAGGAACAAGACTTTAACGAACTAGTGAACAACCTGACTTGGTAAAGGCAAGACAACGCTTACTTCCGCTACACTTACTCTAGGACGCAACCGGACACTTGCTAGATAGGGGAACATGACTAGAACAAAATTAAAGAGCATTTCATTTTTCTCTTTTTTCTGTTTTTTTTTTTACTTTCGAATGGTCGGTACAGTGTGGATACTACCGGGTACGGAGCAGCCGGAAACCTTTGGAATTCCGCGTTATCCTAGACCCCAGCCACGATCGGGAGTAGGTTAGAAAAAGAATGCCACATTGAGACTTCCCTTTGGGACTACAGCAATGGGCAGGCACGTATGCCAGCTCGTGAATCGACCCACAACTTCAATACCAAACCACTCTTTTATTTTATTTTTATTTTTTTCCAGATTTTCTCTGATTGGAACATCAACATCAATTTAAAAGCACGAAATTAAAAGATCCCTTATCTAGACTCGATCATGGCCTTGACTAGAGAATTCGAGCATCAGACAAACCAAGTCGTACACATTAACAAGTCAATTGTTCACTAACACGATAAGGGCAAGTTCCTAGAATACTTCAAGCAAGAAGAATGGGAGATGGTCATAATTCAGGTTCTCACACACACATTTGGTCAACTAAAGCAACACATCATTCTCATCATATGGAAAACGGTAAGCAAATCCAAGAAGATATTAAGCAATGTGAAAAGTTACTTGCAAAAGAGAATGAGAAGCAGTGAAAGAGTGACAAAACAAGGTACAATCACCACCCATCTAATGACAAAACTCCGTACATATCATGCAAATATCAGCCCACCCCACACTTAAACTAGGCATTGTCCTCAATGGACCACATAATAAAATGTAGAAACAGAGTGTATAGGGTTACCGAAAGGTGAACATGAGGATGTCGGAGAAAGCATGAGTTAAGTACCGGAGGACAGTCATGGCGGAAGCTAAGGACAGCCTGAAACAGGAGAGAACCTCACAACAAGATCAGAGCATTCAAAGTACAGAATAGATCACTGACTCAAGAACCACTAAAGTTCGACACAAACTCAAAATAAAACAACTGACTCAAAAACTCAAAACAGACTCCAGACATGGGTTGTCTCCCATGAAGTGCTCTTTCTTTAACGTCTTTGAGCTAGACGATACCTGATTATGGACCCCAACTCAAGAGTTCCTTGAAGTCAAACAGCTTCTTCAGGGCTAGCAGTTGAGTTCCAAATAGCACGCCAGAAGGAGCAAGATGTAGTCGGTGGTGCTCAAGTAGATCTTGGTTATGCTCGGATGACATTTTCTTCGCAAATTTTCCTACTGGGGGAGGAAAGAGATAGTATGGTGTGTTATACTCGATGATTTCAGTCTGCTCCACACCAATGTCATCCAAGTTTCTCTTGTAGTTGAGCTCATACACCTCAGAATCATTGCCCTCCTCAGTTTCAGTTGCCTGAATTACCAATGAAGGTGACTCCTCGATATCCATGTGCTCATCTCTATCTGGAACTACAGGCTGGCTCGACGGAAGCAAAAATGAGGATAACTCCTCATTATCCAGATGCTCATCTTCAGCTTCAATCAAGAGATGGATAAGCTCCACATCTTCATCTACCACCATTGTCAAAGATTCTTCATCGGATACCTCTAGCTCACAACAGTCATGGGCTAGGTTATCATTTTCTTCTTCGACCAGCTCTCGAGAATCTTCTTCCATCAGTTGATACTGTTGATCAATCTCGACGTTCACAACATTAGGAGCTCGTAGAGTCGAGAGGATCTTATTCAACATAAAATCTGTATAAGACTCCCGTTGTTGGTACTGGCGCGAATGTAGATATTCCTCTTCGCAATCTCGGTAGTAGTGTGTAGCTTGTGGCTCTGGCCAAAAAGGCAAGGGTGGTCATTCCTCATTCCAGTTTGGCATACATGGTTGCCATGATGTACTCCACTCTTGGTTGTAATCATTAAGTGGCATTCCATTGTTGTACCATCCTTGGTTGCTATCGAACCTGTAGTCCTGCATCTCAAAACACAAGAGCACTACCCAGGTAAATCATGAAAAAGATGGAGAGAAAAGAGATGATAAAAAGAATGAATGAAAAGCTTAAACGCACAATGCCTTTCCTAGAAAAAGAAAAGTCCCCGGCAACGGCGCCAAAAACTTGGTGCGCAAATTAATGCACACTAGTTTTACTCACTAGATCGCTCTAGTGAGATCGTTACTTCCCAAGGGTCTTTCTGTTTCTATTACTCAACTAATGTGGAATAAGCTATTCGGGTTTAAACGTTTGGTTTGGAAATGGTGGTGAATGAACTAAAAATCTAGAAATGCAAATTAAACCAATCAAGCAAGCAAACAAGATGGAGCTTCAAGAATTGACTAAGGCGCTTGTCCAGACTCGAATCCGCTCTAGCTCGACTAAGACGGATGATGCAATGCAACTAAGGTTTTAACAGACTCAATTCCTCGACGCTTCCTTTGGCAATCTCTACTCCATGGTCAGGACGCAGAGAAACTATCCTAGCAAACCTATGAGTTCCTATGGTCAAGATAACTCATAAATCTCCAAGAATGCACGAAGAACAATGAAACGCCGCACAGAAATGCAAAGAGATTAATTTCACCGGCCCTATGGTCAAGACACCGGGTAATCTTAATGACCTTCTAAACCCTAGAATGACTCACGTCCATGGTCAGAACCGCAAGACAAAGATGAAGCAAATTCTACGATATGGTCAATCTGCGAATTCAAGAGCTTCAAATTAGGGTTTTAGAAAAATCTAAATTAAGTCTGAATAAACCTCAATTAACATAAACGGGTTAGAAACCCGACATCATCCATACAAAGCTTTGCTAGAACTTCATCTAATCTGAACAAACTAAGGAGTTTAGCTCGACATCACTACAGAAGAAATCACAGAAACAATGGAGAAGAAAACCGGAGAAGAAGACATCTTACTCCGAGAAAACCTAATCCTGATGAATCTTCAGAACTCCTGAGTTAATCCTCGCTTTTCCTCGCTTAATCGTCACTTCAAAGCTTCAAAATCCTCCTCCGAGAGTGTCTGGTTCGTCGAAATCAGAATGAAGAATGAAGTCCTTCTGTCTCTCCCTTGAAAACCCTGTTTTACTCTCCGAAATCCGTCCTGGGAAAAAGTGCGCCCGGCGGCACTTAAAAAGTGCGCCGGCGCACTTTTCCATGAAAATGGCGCACTTTTTGTGGCCGATGGAAAATTTACAGGACGCCAAAAATAAAGTGCGCCTGGCAGCACCAGAAAAGTGCGCCGGCGCACTTTTCATGGATTTAGGCGCACTTTTGCCCCTGGAAATGACCTTCAGCTCTTTTGATGATTCCCGCTCCGTTTGAACTCCAAATTGATCCCCGTTTGAAGTGACGAGCTCGTAGAAAAGTCATCCACAACGTGGTAACCTGAAATCTCAACAAAAACAACTCGAAACAACATCAAATTGCCCAAAAGAGGGCCAACGGGAGATAAAACATATTTTTCATAAAAGTCATTCAAGTTCATCACAATTCAGAGTCAAATAAGGGGAATGTCGTTCAAATGTGGCGAGATAAACGCGGTAAATCTAACATCATCACTCCTCTTCTTCACCGCGCGGTATATTCGTTCCACCTTATCCTCTCTCTCTCTTGATCATTGAGGACAATGCTCATGTTAGTCGTAGGGGAGTTTGAGGTTTGGTGTGATTATTTGTCGGTAGAAGTCTAAAGCTATGTTTTAATGTGTTGCATGATCTTAATTGAATATCGAATTCCTCTATTGTAGAATCGTTCGGTTCTTGACTTTTGGTGTTTAATTGACTTCAAGTTTTCACAATGACGTTTAGACTATCCTACTTAGAACCTATAACCAGCATGTTAGCACTAATATCAAATGAGTCTGGGCCAGAACTGAGATTTTATCACTCTTGTATGTTGGTTGACTGGTTTGATACGTGTTTTTGTACCGCTCGATAACACCGGTCTAAGATGATGAAGGCAATCAGAATTTTCACCCCTTTTCCATGTCTTTCTTTACCCTTTTTGATCCTTCGTGATTGTGGCTTGAGATTAGACGGAATCCAATTCGAAATCTTGTGTGGAAGTTGTAAAGGGCTAAGGATCAAGTGGCTAAATTGTGAAAAAAAAAATGCTCAAAAGAAA
Source organism: Linum lewisii (assembly GCA_034768395.1). Lineage (NCBI taxonomy): Eukaryota > Viridiplantae > Streptophyta > Magnoliopsida > Malpighiales > Linaceae > Linum > Linum lewisii. The sequence goes on from CM068300.1 coordinate 61,027,492, forward strand.
AGCTAGGCAAGCTCGGCACCTAAGTGAAGTGTCGGGTTGAGCACTAAGCAAAAGGGCAAAGGCTGTGAGCTAGGCAGGTTCAACACCTAAGTGAAGTGTTGAATCGAGCACTAGTATGCAGTAAGAAAAAAAAAAGAAAAAAAAAGAGTTCTCAAATGTAGCCCTTGATCCTAGCCAGAGTTTGTGAAGTGCGGATCTAGAAGCGGATGAAGTCGAGTCGATAGCCACATTCACGACTCACGATCCATGTTCCGATTTCAAGTCCTTTTGATTAGAGTTGGTGTTGTCGTGGTCGGTTTTGCTGTGTCCCAATCAACCACTACTTGAAGTGTGCAGAAATTAGTGAGGTTTAGACTTGTTTGGTTGATGTTCTTGCATGTGTAGGTTTAGTTTGTTCGTGGAACAGTTTAAGCTAAATTGTGATTGCTTGAATCTCAATGGACCGAACTTGTCATTTGTGAACTTGGATGTTTTCTAATTCATTTGCTTGAGGACAAGCAAAGCTTAGTCGTAACCTAAGTGAAGTGTCGGGTTGAGCACTAAGCAAAAGGGCAAAGGCTGTGAGCTAGGCAGGTTCAACACCTAAGTGAAGTGTTGAATCGAGCACTAGTATGCAGTAAGAAAAAAAAAAGAAAAAAAAAGAGTTCTCAAATGTAGCCCTTGATCCTAGCCAGAGTTTGTGAAGTGCGGATCTAGAAGCGGATGAAGTCGAGTCGATAGCCACATTCACGACTCACGATCCATGTTCCGATTTCAAGTCCTTTTGATTAGAGTTGGTGTTGTCGTGGTCGGTTTTGCTGTGTCCCAATCAACCACTACTTGAAGTGTGCAGAAATTAGTGAGGTTTAGACTTGTTTGGTTGATGTTCTTGCATGTGTAGGTTTAGTTTGTTCGTGGAACAGTTTAAGCTAAATTGTGATTGCTTGAATCTCAATGGACCGAACTTGTCATTTGTGAACTTGGATGTTTTCTAATTCATTTGCTTGAGGACAAGCAAAGTTTAGTCGTAGGGGAATTTGATGTGACTTTAATTAGTGCATTTTAAGCTTATGAATGACCTATGAAATGCCCGTGTTTATTCGTGAAATGACATGACTTATATGCGTTTATTGAAGTTTTGTGCAAAGTGTCATTTTGTTGTCCGGTTGCCACTTTGGAGCCAAATTCGTGGTCTATTGGAGTTGCCTCTGTGCATTTTCAGGTTATGGCATCAAAGTACGGATGACAAGGAGCGCATAGGAGCAAACGGGAGGTCATTTGGAGTCCGGACGAGGGAGATATGAGCCTTACAAAATCGAGCTTTCTGCAGAGTGCAGGGGTGCAGGTGTGCACGCCGTGCAGGTGTGCACGCCGTGCAGGGGTGCACGCCGTGCACTGTCCCCTGCACTATAAATACTCTTATTTTTGGCCATTTTGAAAAAAGATATCATCTCTCTTGAACCCCAAACACATACCCACGAACCCTCAAACCCTAGAACACGTTTTTGGAGCAATTTGAAGCCATTGGAGCTAGGATTGAAGCCAACAAACCTTGGGAGAAGTGCTTACAAGTGGAGAAGTGAAGATCATCTCAAGGATTCATCCATGGTGTTCTTGGTGACCATTCTTCCTTCTTTTCTCTTTACTCCCTTGGCCATGTGTGGCTGAGTTTCTAGGGTTCATCTTGGATGGGTAGATTAGTTGTGCTATGATAGAGGGATGATTGTATAGAACTTGCCATGATTGATCTTGGTTGTATGAGGATGATTCCTAGACTTGTTCTTAATGCCATTTTATGCCATGTTTGCTTGATTTGGTCCATTCAATGTGATTTGATGCATGAGAGTGCTTGGATTGCATAGATTGTAGGTCTAGGGATTGAAGTGAGTGTGTTCTAAGAGATTAGATCATCTTGTTTCAACCATTTTCACTTGATTTCTCTCTTGGGCATTTTATCGAACACTTGGTGTGCATGTGGATTTTCATTCAATTGAGTTTGAAAAGGCTTTTTGGTGAATCTCTTAGTGTTAGGGCATTGATATGAGAGTGTTGTGCCTAGCCTTGTGGTCATAGAGTCTTAAGAGAGTATCTTGTGTCTTGGCATTTCATCAAACACTTAGAATGCATCCTTTTTCACTTAGCTTGAGAGCGAGAGCCTAAGTTGAGTGGTATTAGGATAGGGATTAGATGCTACGAGAGTGCATTGAGTCTATAAAAGTGAAATGCATGGTCATCCGAATGCAAACTCGATCTTAATTGGCTTGTTTGTTCAATTAGTCATCTTGAGCATGATGAAACTACCCACCAAGAGAGCCCCTTTGTCTTTGATTTGAACCACCTTTCTCTCTTGCTTAGTCTTTGTTAGTATTGCATTTCTTTGCCTTTGTTTCTGAATTTCTCGATCAAACCAAACCAATTTCAAATGTTTAGACCGTCTATGAGAAGTGTGAGTATTGGTCTATGAGAGGACCCCGTGGAATACGACCTTGGTAAAATCGCCTTTTATCAAGTAGTATCAAGCACATAACCTGTTGTTGGACCATTTGGAAGCAAAGAAACGCCACTGTTTTTAGAAATGAAATAGCAGATGAGCGAAGTATGATGAGAAGAATGCAGACAGATGTTGAGGCATGGCAAGCCTTAGGAAGCACCATGAATCCTTCCCTTCCTCGCTCATGTACAAGTACCGATAATAGTGTTCCACTGCCAACGAATGTCCATAAGACAATTCTATGTGACGGCTCCTTTCAGGAGGACATCCAGAACGCAGGAGTAGGGGTCGTGGTTAACGACTCTGAAGGCCACACGATTGATGGTACAACGAGAAGTTTCTTTTGTAGAACTCCTTGTGTTGCTGAAGCCTATGCTATGTTAATGGCAGTCTAATTTGCAAGGGAGATGAGGTCGCATGTCCTTATTAAATCGGACTGTCTCGAACTTGTCCAAGATGTCAAGGCACCCCCTGAGGAGTGGCCATGGGAGATAGCAGCAGTCATTGCAGACATTGCGCCTATTTTCCAAGGACACCCTCATATCTCAATTTGTCATTGTCGCAGGAGCGAAGTTCGAATGGCTCACAACATTGCCAACCAAGCTAGATTAGGCACTCTTAGGCCTAACTGGATCACAAATATGTAATTTTCCTCTTTTGTTGATCTGATGTAAACACTGAGACTTCGGCCCTGTATTTGCATCAATCTACCGGTTGGGTGGAGTTTACTAATTTATGAAATCCACCAATTCTTAGCCAAAATAAAACCTAGCTACTTCTACAAGTAGTTTCTACTTAGACTAATCAATGGTTGTATATTGTACATTCCTCTGAATAGCCACTCACTACCAAGTTTTTGGGGAATTGGATGGTGATGATTGAGGCATGATTTACGGGTATAACATGGCATCAATACCCACCATTCACAATTACATAGAAAAGTCGCCTCAAATTTCACATAATTTGACAAAACTTTTGACTAGTCCAAGTAGAACCCTAGAAGGGATAATAGTATACTCAATGACTTAGCATTCAGTCAAGTTATTTTTCTATACTAAAATTTCACATTTGTCAAGATAACATTTTGTTCCATGTGAGCCTCTAAACTCTTTGGCCCCGAGCCCAACAACAAGTATCATTGCCCCTTCAGAGATTTAAATAAAAAAAAAACACATTATTATGTTTAACAAGCCTAACAATGGGTTACTCGTTCAACGGGTTGGTTCGATTCTTTACTTTGTCATTTATATATCGTCATGTTAAAGTATCGATGAGATTTTGATGGATTTAAGAGAGAAGTTTAGCCTATAGAGAACCGATAGGTCCAATGTATGCAAGTCGACCTGAAGATAAAAGTGAATCCTTTGTAAGTTTACCTCAAGTTCGAGTTCAATCCTCACAAAATGTTTTGACAAAGAAATGCATGTATATGTGGAATAAAGTTTTTGTTGTTTGATAAGACATTTGATGTTGTGTTTGTGCAAATTAGGCTCACCAATGATCCTTGTTGATTGTATACATGTTCATGCCTAGGGACATAAGTTGAAGCCCTAGAAGATATATGAATCACATGGCAAGATCATCATGGACCGTCCAAAATGAAGAGACTGAATGTCATGCTCATGGAAATGCAGTGAGCGGTCGTCATGTAGGAGAACTTCCAAACCATGAATAAAGCTCGATATCACATTAATTACAAAAATACCAAACAGATTTTACCTACAGATTTATTTTCTCCACTAATTAAGTTTGCTTTGATGAGAACCAAGTATCAACACATTTTTCTCTCTCATTTTTATCGAAAAGTGTAAGCTATACTCAAAACCTAGTCACTAGAGGTATATATGTAATCTCCAATTAAACAACAAATATAACCCAATAACGTGAAACTAAACCCCTTTAACAAAACAGTAGATAGTTGGAAACCACGGCTAAGTACTTTAATGGAGTCGATGAAGAACATGACATATTGACATCCCCAACTTTTGCTTCATTTCATTCTCATAGCTAATTAGCTACTTTCCCCCAATCTCCATTCCCAAGCTTATCAGCTTTTTGGCCACAAACATTATGCTTTAAGAAGTTTATTAGTACCAATACCAAAAATCGTATCTTTAATCTCTTATTAGATACTAATTCAGTGAGACGAATGTTCATAGCATTTGAAATTTTCTTTCCTGCAGTCCGAGGCAGAAGAAAATTATGGACTCCAGAAGTAGGATTGGAGGAGTTGAAAAGATCTTTGTAAAAAGATAGGGAAAATGGTACTTTGCCCCCCTCTACTTTGTCAAGTTAACAAACAACCCACTATACTATGAAATGATCAATTTACCCTATCTTACTATGCCAACCTAACAAACAGCCCATTCCATCCAAAATTGCATCCAAATTTCCGTGAATTAATGATAGTACATTGCCACATCATCGACTTTCTGCAATCTCTCCTAATTTCTAATAAAAGTAGAAATTTCGAGAATACAATATTATGGAGACAATTAGAAATTCTGACTATTTGAAATACACAAACTCAGCTCCATCAGACAGTAAACAAACAACGATAACTCAGAAGAACACATAGTTTTTTAACAAACTCTATCATATTTCCCCTATATCAAACAAACCGTGTAGATATTTTGTTTGTACCAAAATGATTTTGAAAAATTCCAAACAACACATTTATAAGATGATTAGATAACAAAAGAATAGGTATACCCACAAAATATAAAAATATGTACTTGAAAGCTTAAAATTTGGGTGGTAAAAAAATTACTTTAATAAAGAGCTTCACCTCTTATTGGATTAAGGATTTATAAAGTAGTCAACATCACCTTTCACGATGATCATGTATGAACAAATGTTTTAGCCCTAGGTTACCTATAAACCTATAAAACATAGGTTCCAATATTTGACCATAAAATAAACCAAACAAATCCGCAAGCTAAGCGGAGAAGTTCCATTATTATTTGTTTCTATAGTATGAATGATTGAAAAAAAAGAGTTAGGAGAAAGGTGGCATCAATTGACCAATGAATAATATTCATACCCATCACAATTTCAAATTCTCGTAAATGCAAAAGGTCACAATTTTAGACCAATTTCGTCTCATATCTTATGTTGCTTTCACTCTCCTATAAAAAATTATATATATTCTCATAAACTCGTGAAATGTGTTGATAATTTTTGTTAGAATTGACGTGTCGAAATGTTGATAGTAACTTGAAGATCACGTGCGTTTAAAATAATCATCGTCAGAGTTTGAGCATGACAATCCCTCGTCTATGACTGTAATGGTTGGGTTTGAGGAGAAAATTTCTAGAACATGTTCCAACTCTATTTGAAGTCTAGAATTATAATACTATATATGTTAGTATTCACATAGAACATCAAACCATCAAAATTTGTTTTATCATTTTCTTAACCAGCTCGACCAATCATTAATGTGTCTAAATATATCCATAACATATGTCATCATCGTCTTCTTTGATCTTTTTAGTTTAATTTTTGAGTTTCTTCATCTTTTTACATGTAATCAACCCCACTAACTAATCTCTTGCGAGATCAGAATTAGTAATGATGACGTGAACATCTAGAGATTGATTGTCACGTTCTAAACACCTAACACGATTATTGCTATCATCGATCTTACTCAATGATAATATGAGCATCTAGAAACTTGCAAAACGTTTCAACATATAGCTAATTGTATGCAAATGACCCCAATTCAAAGAACCTTCATCTTGATGTCCATGTCATGATAAGACAGACACAGTCAACACAACAATTGTATGCAAATCTTGTAGCATCAGCCTCCAAAGTTGCTTGTCCAAGGAACCAAAATTAGACAAAGTCAAAGGTTGTTCTGGTACTAGTCCATAAAAGTTTGGTACCCCAAAAACCCATAATGTACAACATTCCAAGTTCCAACAGGATTCCCCATTTCACCAGTTGACCCACTTTCCTTTCCTTTCTTTTTCCACACCTCATATCATATGTGAAAACACCAGCATAACTACTATTCTATATTCAAATCCACAATCAATTCAAAATGGAAAAAAAAGGGTTCATAGAAATCCAAATTTGGGGTCAAACCCATGTCAAGATTTTGATTAAACATGAGATTTAATCATTCATTGTAGATTGATTATATGTACAAGAAGAGAAAAGAAGAAAAAAGTTCAGAACTTTCTTGGTGGGTTCTCAGTGTTCATCATATCTTCATGGCTCCAACTTCAGATTGGACCCATCAAAACAACAGATTTACAGGTCACATTCCTTTCTTCCTAAGCTGGCAGTGGTCAAAGCAAAGCTAAAGCTGAACTTGTCTAAAGTGGTTGGTTGATTGGTTGGTTACTAGGCTGGGTGTTAATATGTACAATCAGTGGGAAGTAGAGAGATGAAGAGAGCTAAGAATAGGACCTAACCAAACCAAAGTTGACAAATGATCTGGACTTGAAAAGGCCACCAAAGAGGAACCTTGTTGGCGATTCTTGAGATGCTTGCTTCGATTGATCGGGGCTGCCTTTCACCTTGAGTATGGTTTGACCAATCACTTGTCGAATCGCGTCGATAGTCTTAGCATCCACAGCACAACCAGAGGCTTCACGAACGTAGAATATGTTGAGAGCTTTGCCTCCTCTTGTGGACACTTCTGCTCTTGTGACAGTTAGGCTGTTCTCTCGAAAGATTCGAGTAACGTCCGATAGTAAGCCTACTCTATCAGTTGTGCACAGCTCAAGTTTCAGACCCTGCATTAGATACACAACACTGAAGTCTTAAAACTTTCAATCCAAGCTTCAAAAACTGCAAAAGGGGAATCAAATGTTTGATAACAAGCTTACCTCAGATACTCTTCTCTCAATTGCAGCCTCAAGGCATTGTACGACTCTCTGTCTCTCAGCCTCAGATTTCACTGGGGACCCATCAACATGCCTCACATAGTATTCCTGAAGAAGCATCCACAAAAATTGAGTAAGGAACAAGCAAAAAAAAAGAGCAAAATGAGGAAACAAAAGAGATAGATAGCATATAAACAGACCTGGTAAGCTTCAGGTCCCTCAGCATCAATATTGGCATGAAACACTACATATTCCATGTCTGTCAAAGTGCAGACAGTGTCATACAGAAGCTTTGGCCTGTCTTTACACCTTATAGTCACAACCGAATAGTCTTTATCGTACCAATTCACAACAGTAACATCAGGCCTTTGCTTCTCATCAACTCCATCACCATCACAACCACTCCTCTCATAGTCCCTATCAGCAAACATCATCTGGTGCAACCTCCTATCAGTATGAATCCCTTCATGAGACACAACTGTCTTGGCTCCCCTCGACCTGTTACTACCACTCAGCACGTTACGAAGCAGTTCCTTGATCGTCGCTAGCTTCTCCGGGTCAGTAACCGCTGACCCGGTCTCCTCATCCGTCACTTGCATCACAGATGCTGCCCTTGTGTTGTGTGTCCACACCTCAGCACTCACCACATTGCACTTGAGGTGAGTCAGGACAGCACTCACTTCTGATAGCAACCCGGGCCGGTCGTTCCCTGTTAACTCAATCACTGTGTGGTCCAGTGATGATGGCTTGAATCCAACACTTCTCTTTGAAGATGTGAAGCATGATTCTGGACCCAATGACTGTGATACACATAAATATAAAGAAGATCAGATTAAAGTAGTGGTTAAAATGACACACCAACAATCAACAACACAAAACGTGTGGACTCACCTTTCTAATGTAATCAAGAATTGCTTCATCAGTAATCTTGTTCCCATCCTGATCTGTCACATTGAAAACTGCAGGAGCAAACAGTCACAACTCACAATCACATTCCATAATGGGGGAAATCTTATATAGAATGAAGGCAAAGTAAAACCTTATTACCATCCATGAACCAGCCACCATCAGAGGAGATGTAAGCTTTGGTAATGATAAGGTTGAGATCAGTGAGTATCTGGACAACGTCAAGAAGGATCCCATGCTTGTTTGCACTATCTACTTGAATCACAGTAGCATTCTTGCAGACCTCATTATCAATCTCAACCCTATAAGAGCCACAAACAAACAAACAAGTTTTAACAAACAAGCCAAACTCAGATTCTGGAAGCTGATTTTTGTAAGGAAGTTTTCAACATACCTAGGAGGGTTTAGTCTTCTGAAGAGCTTCTCGTACTCATCATCCATGGCGTTTGAGAAGCTCATGTTGAGCTCTGCAGGGGAAGCAAAATGGGGAAGCAAAATAAGAATATAGAAACAAACCAATGAGAAGAAAAAGTGCAGGCTGTGAAAACAACCCTTCTTCCCCCAATTAAAAAAAGGGAACGGCCAATAAGAGAAGAGATACCAGAAAACCCCATAAAAGGGGAATCCAGAACGTCTACTCACAAATGGCTGCTACACAGAAGAGCCCAAAAAAAAAACAAGAAAAGAAGAGAAGAAATCAGCGCGTACCCATTGCAATTGGTGGTGAAATTAGAGCTGTTTCAGTCCTCTGAAGCAAAGAAAACCAAAACCCTCTCAAAACAGATTCTGAAACGGGGTGATTGTGGAATCGTCACAGCACTGTCCTTATATACAGAGGGAAAAAAACAGAGAAAACCGAAAAGGAAAAGAGAGATAGAGAGAGAGATCCAGCAGCAGTCGACAAAGGAATATTTATTTATTTATTTTTTCTCTTCTTCGTCAATTTCATTACTTTCCTAAAATTAAACCGAAAACAGAGCAGTGGGGAGGAAAATTGGGATTTCTTTTTAAATACGGAGCTCCATTAATCAGACATGGACCCGACACGATGCTCCAAGAAAAAACCCTCAGTACCCGGAAAAGGGAGAAAATAAGAAAATTAAATTGAAAATGAAAACCCTTCTTCTTCCTCCTCTTCACCAACTGCTGGCTATGGGGTCTCTGTTCTCTCTGTTTTTCCTTTTTATTTTTTTCAGTTTCAGAGGGAGGGGTGAAATGGGTATTTCAGAGGGGGGGATGGCGGGTAACGTGGGGCGGCGAGGAGGGTAGAATGGTAAAATGGTGACTTGGAGGGAATTTTATTAGTTAGTTTGTTTCTGTTTTCACTGCTCACTACCCACGTGACTGCGAGGAGGGTAAATTGGTAATAAAAATCTCCAAGGGTTGAGGAAAGAGAAAGAGGGGAGAAAGGGAATCTAGCCGGGTTGGATCAGATTGAATCAAATCGAGTCGGGTAAGGTCAGGTCTAGATTCTATTGATTCTCTATTTATTTTATTTACTTGGGTTTACAATTTGAGATCGGATGGAATTGATCCCTTGTAATTTGTGAATCTAGGGTTTATGTATGTGAAATTATATCTATTATATATATAGATTAGTGTCAAAAGTTATCTTAGGTATATGTCATGTATTTTGAAGGAATTGAGGCGAATGCGCAGTAATAAGAGTTAGCAGAGATTAGAGGCACGAGTTAGAAAAATGAGATTTATTATTAATTCAAAGGATTAATGATCCGATTAGTTAGAGTTATCGCCTAAAAATAGGTAACAAGGGAGATTAGATGTGCATTACTATTAGAACAAAAATTATATTTGTTTTCTAAGATAGCTTTCACTTGAGAAATTGAGATAGCAATAATAATCCCAATTTTAATAATCTACTAGTTAACACTAATCATATGAGATCCAGAGGACAACTCTACTTGCAAATTACAACTAGTTTAAAATGTCTCGAAAATTAAGAATTTCTAGAACAATAACACCACATGAAGAATAATGTGTGTGAACTAAACGAATTCCACAAAAAAAATCAACTTAGCATTAACTTTAATAGGCTTGGCGATGAGTAGCAATTGGTCTGAATACCATGCAGTGACGGAGCCAGGAATTCTTCTAAGGAGGTGTGTCATGTGTATATAAAAAAAAAAGTAACTTCATAAACCATACAATATACACTTTTAGACTCAAATTAATTACTACAATAATAGTATAAATATAATAGCTCATGTCGAGCCATGACAAGATTTCAAGTTAAAAAAATACAGTTGGATATATAAATACCATTTTTTTCTACCATCAAAATATTGGAGAATGCAATATTCAAGTTGATAAAATGAGAATTTTTTGTAGTTAATATTGTTTGGAGGTGTTTTTTTTGTTAAGAGTTTAGAATAAATTAAATGTAATATATCTCAATTTTGGAACTATAAAAATTTAAAGGGAAAATGGTACTTTGCCCCCCTCTACTGTGCCAAGTTAACAAACAGCCTCTTATACTATGAAATGATATTTTACCCCCTCCTACTATAACCAACCTAACAAATTGCCCCTTCCAGCTAAATTTTCATCCAAAATTTCGTTAAGTGATGACTCAACAATATGACTCATACATAATTAATGACAATATATTGTCACATTATCGAATTTCATCCATCTCAAGTCTCAACTAAACTAAAAAGATAAAAACCAAAAATTATAAAAATAAATAAATAAAATTTTTATTGTTATTGATTTTTATTTTTAAATTTATAATTTAGTTGAGTCACTAACAAATATGGATGAAAGTCGATGATATGGCAATGTACTATCATTAATTATGGATATCTGGTTGCCAATACTCGTCGCCTTTACCCAGTCAACGGGTAATCCCCATCCAAATCAACCAGATTTTGGGTGGTACCCGATTTCAGAATAAGCCTAAACTTTAATAGAGACTTGAAATTTGAATTTTCTATTTTTAAGGTAGTCCATATTATCTTTGGTATTTACTATTTAGACTAATATTCAAATGGGCAGTCAACATATAAACTGAGAATTGCGACTACAGAAATTTATGTGATTTTGATGGATTGCATCGGTTTTGCGTTACATTAATAATGATATAATAAAAAAACATTTAAATCCGAAAAAGGTATTTATTACGTTTTTTAAAGTACATTAAAGCTAAAGTAATTAATTTAAAAAAAAAACATCCGTAAAAGGCAAACAATTAGACAGGGTAATTACGCGTACTGTGCTATCCTTTTAAAGATCAGCCTGGTAAGTAATTGCTCGGTTTGATCCTTAAAAGTTGATAGATGGGTAATGCCTACTGAAGAAATGAGGGAGTTTGGTTCACAACTAGTAGATGATCAGAATGCCTATTGAGAGACCGGTGCATGTGTAAAGAAGAGGTTGTTGGGTTATCTCACATTGGAAAGTGTAGTGAAAGGATTATGATGAAGTACTTTATAAGAGTGAGGGGAAATCTCACCCTATGAGCTAGTTTTTCGGGGGTGAGGACACCCAACGCATAGTTCCATTACTGAGTTCAATCTCGATCTACTATCAAACTAATTCAAGCCATAGGGGTGACTACTATCTCTGCAATAACCCCCCCCCCCTTTCCTTTTAAGGGCCTCTCTGACTCTAACCCAAGCCTGGCTGCATCATCTCACACATGCGTGTCGGCCTCTTGTCTCATTATCTGCGGCCGAGGTTCGTGGAGATGGTAGAGGAGGAGGTTCACGAATTCGGTTCATGTTTAGAATTAGTCTCTCTCGATGATTAGTGTCTTGAGAATGTGCAAGTTTTGGGACATACATACATACTCTTCACGAATTACATCAATAAATAAGCAATCACATAAGGTATGTACAACGTCGACATCAAACGAAAGTCTATGATAGGGAAGAAGTCCATAGAAGGAGGATTGAAGTTTGCAAAGTTCCACTAAACCTTATGCAAGAAAATATTGGAGGCTACCAGAATTCGATACCAAGACCTTTCAGTCATCAAAATCTCTAATAGCATGTCAATAACCGTTACATTCCAAAAAACTCAAGTTGTTGGAAGAGGGTTCCGAATAAATTTTATAGTGTTTACTAACTTTTTTACACTAGCATCATCTGTTCCTTTCCTGTAGCTTCTCAATGAAGATTTGGTCGCATTTTTCTCTAAGTTGGGTTGCAATTGGTCTCCTCCTTCCACGCTTCAGGATCTTGTTGCTTCCTGGTTTTCTCTTTAGTTCAATTTGCAGTCTTTCAGTAGGTTTGTGATGCATGCCGTTTGTTGGGTGGTTTTGCTTGAAAGGAATAATCGAATTTTCAAAAACTAAGGGGGCGTTTACTTGAGAGATTTGGGGTGATTTGGGGCTCAAATCTCTGCTCTAGAGATTTGGACGAAATCTCTTGTTTACTTCACAATTGGAGATAGAGATTTGGGGAGGATTAGAGATTTCGAGGTGGGCCCCTAGAGATTTGGGGAGCTTTCTGAAATTTCTACTAAGACCAGAGATTTGAGGGGGATTTGAGAGATTTGGGGCTCACTTTACGAAAATAACCTCAACTAACTTGTCTAATATCAAAACGGAGATGATGAATGAGGCCATTTTGGTCTTTCATAATATGTATATTTATTATTATTTTTATATTTTTAGAATTCTCTACACCAAATCACCCAAGTGAACATAGCTTTTTGAAATAGTTAGAGAATCTCAAATCTCTAGCTATTTCAAATCTCTAGAGATTTGAAATACCCTAAATCCAAATCTCTCAAGTGAACGACCCCTAAGTTACGGCCGTGGATGTTTTAATCAACAAAGTGACTTTCTATATCAATCTTTGGAATACAGCTTCTGGTGGGGTGTCTGCAGGCGAGAGTAATGTTTGGTTTCAGAAGGTTCTTGTCCAAACCTCGCCTTTTGTTTCTCTTTGAGAGGTTTTGTCGATGTTTTATGCTCAGCAATGATGGTTTTCCCCGCTTGCCTTTGATTTCTAAGCCGAGCTGTTGTTTTGTTGTGTTGTGTTTCTTTTCTCTTTTTTCTTTGTGTGGTTGTTGTTCTCCTGTGTCATGATCGGTGATATTAGCTGCACTTGTCAATCCTTTGGATTCGGGCTTGTGTAGACAATGATATCGTCTAACGTGACGCTTTGGACTGAGGCTTTTGTTGATTTCTTTTTGCCGAAACTTCTTGTTCCTGTGCTAATAATATTTTGCGCCTTATAAAAAAAAACTTTTTTACACTCATAAATTAATTTATTAGTCAAAAAATAATTATATTGTTATACTGAAACAAATATTTTGTACAATTTATTTCTGTTTTTTTTTTTAAGATGGTCACTATCCTTTGCTATACGTACATCTAACCTTACAAGCAAAGGTATTAATAGTTTACTTGGCTTGGCACGACAAGGTTTGGACACATGGTTACTCTTCTCCTTATCTCTTTCCTTTTTTGTAATATTGAGATTTTCATGCTATCATTCTGTGGGATTGTGTCTCTTTTTGCCTTCCTAGCTTTGTTTTTTTTCTTCACTCATGGGTTCAGATTTGATTTCATAGTACAGTGCTTGGAGTTTTTGAGACAGGGTTGCTTTCTTCAGTCGACTATTGGATCTCTTGCTTTCGACGGCAGATTCATGAGGGCTTGCTTTTGGTGCCATTGTTTCAAAGGAAGGAAAGCTTCTTTTGGTTTCTGGCAGCTGAAGCTTCTCACATCTCCCATCTGGCTTGGGTTCACGGCGGCAGAGAGTGGGGAGTGGTGCTAGGGTTTAGGTGCTTTCATTTTAATGGGCTTTAGTTTACTCATGTATTGGGTTTGCTTTTGTTTATTTGTGTTTGGCCCTGCCTTTGTACCCTTTCTTTTTCCTTCCATTTGTAATGCCCATTGGGTTTGTTTTAATTAATGAATCTCAGCATTGTCAAAAAAAAATTACATAAGAAAAATGTTTGTGATTGCCTTAGTGCAATCCAAATGTGAGTTGTGGTAGTTCTCGTACTCTATCGACGGTTATCGAAATCATTTTTTAGATCATTAGTTCAACCGAGTTAATAGTTACTAATTATATCGTATGTCGTGTGAGTTTTTTAGTCGCATTGATAAAAACACTCAATTTGATGTAGTTTGAGTATCTAATGATTTTAATTTTCATTTAAATTCATATAAGGAGTAAAGAGTATGAGGAATGCGCGTTCGCATGAAGAAAAAACACATTCGGCTCATGGCAATTGGTCGTTCCAGCTGGCTGGTAAGATATACTAACTTGGGCTGGGCCAACTTTAAAACCTACTAGGAGGTGATTGCATTTATGTAGTGAATGAAACATTATCGCATAAGATCGAAATTCAGTTTTACTAGGTCGTTTGAACACATGAAAAAAACAACATAATTGAGTGTTGTGGTACCCTAGGGTATCGGTACCCTATCACACTAAATAACTGTCATATTGGTGTTTTAACTTTGGAGTTTGAGGGATTTGGTATAGTATTGAGGGGTTAGGATACAGTGTTAGGAGTTTCGAGTTTATTTTTTGGGTTTATGATCTTTTAATTTGGACTTATCGTCAAATGTTAGAGTTTGGAATACGATTTAGAGTTTTGAGTCTATAATGTAGTGTTTGAGGGTTAAGATTTAGTATTTAGGGAGTTAACATTATTAAGTAGCGCTCAGAGTTTCTTGCAATAGGTTTAAGACTCATTATTTAAGTTTTAAAGTATAGAAATGTGAATTTTTATACTAGCTAGGGTACCGATACCCACGGGCACCGAAGTGTGCACCATATATATATATATATCTTTTCATTAATACGTCATTGGGCAGCAATTCCAAAAACATATGCTCAACACACGCCAAGAGACATATTTGTAGATAAGATGTCACATATAATCCAATAATAATAATAATAATAATTGTAGGGTATGAAAAATAGCAAAATGAATGATGTTAGCAACTCACCTGAAGAAAATCTCATCTACCCATTTTGTGTATATCATAATGTACCACACTCACTTCCAACTTGGAATTATTAGTCATTATCCAACCAATCTTATTCCACAATACAATTATTAATTCTTTTCCCATCCATTTTCCCTAAGCAATGGCACCTCATCATTGGACCCATGACCAACTCTACAACATTTGGGTTGGGTGGGTTAGGAGTTTAATCAATTTGATCATGGATCATAGGTCAAACGGGTTGAAATGTTATCATCAGGTCAAAATGTTATCGAGTCACAAGTTAGTTGGATCGTAAATCACACAGATTGTTGATTTTGTTCGTTTTTTTCAGGTCGTTGACTTTTGACTAATATTATCACATATCGAGTTGGTCAGTGATAAAACTAGGTTGGATCAGGTTAGCTGATATGCTCTATATATTTGACAAATAATTCGTAAAACATTTGACATGAGATGTTTTTTATGTGACAATTGTGAGAGTCGCATCCTTCCTATCCTAATACCAAACATTTACCACTAGGTCATCTTTATTGTCAAGTTCGACATACATGTTGGTAAACTTGCACAATACATCGAATTCAACATTAGAATTTGAAGTTGAGAAATCTTTTACCTATATAGAAAGAAACGTCACGATTTCGATTCACATCCGGCCGGTTCAAAACAAACCAAGTGGGTGGATGTGCGGTGCATATGCTTTGGGTGGTATGTCTATGCATGCGAGGAACCACTCTTTTTCAGACACAAAACATTGGATGATGATGAACTCAATTATTTTAAGGATTATTGGATCCAAAAGAGAAACACACCTCAATGGTACCATCCAAAGTGTACTCCAACCACTCTCCCACAAATACTAAAGTCTCGGAAGCTGTCTCTTCTACCCATTGTCGTACGTTTGATTTCCTTATCTCCAAGTAGTACTCTCCTTTGTCTCTTTGGGGAAAACGAAAAAAGGCTAGACCAACTAAGGTAGCTTGATGATAACAACCCACAAGGGCCACAAATGTTGTTGTTGTTCCTAGTGATTGCGATGTGTGTAGCTCATTCATTCATCATCATGACAATTCACACTTGTGTGTGCCATGGTACTATAGTAGTTGTAATTGGTTAATTACCACTAATTTGGAGTGGAGATATTGTAGACCGAGCAAGTGGCTTGAGCAAGGTTTCAGGTTGAACTCTCGACTCCAAGTAGGGAATTGGAATTTTTTAGCACAATTTTAAAAAATATGTACCGTCAGTAGCCAAATGCGTAAAAATGTCCAGAAATAGCACAATATGACTGGCAGGCAGCGCTGCGCCAGCCAGATAGCGTTGCGCCACCCAGCCCGCGCAGCGCTGGCTGCCAAGTGAAATTTGTGCCGTTGCAGCGCTGCGCCATGTGGCACACTAGCCGTTACAATGTATCCGTTAACTAACGGTAGTATTGATCCCAGGCAGCGCTGCGCTGGCTGGGTGGCGCAGCGCTACCTGGGATCAATACTACCGTTTTTTTTTGGTATAAATACCCCCTACCCCCCACATACCATCTTCACACCTCCTCTCATACTTTCTTCACACCTCCTCTCACACTTTCTGAAACTCAATTCTCTCTAAGGTATTTTTGATAGTTTGTTTGTGTTTGTCAAAAATTTTTTGTTAGTATTATTGTACGCCAATGACGTATTTTATTTGTAGGTTCATAGCAATTGTCCGGCGAGGAAATTTCGTTTGAAGAAGGCCTGAACCCTCCCTCAAAAGGTATCATGCTATAAATTATATGGTAATTAAATTGTGTTTTACGATTTTATATGTATTTAACATTGCTTGTGGATATTAAATTGTAGATGGATTACATGTTTGGAGAGGTGCCGGTTGGGGTACGAAGTGGTAGTCCCGAGGACCCGTCGATTTTATGGGGTGATGCTGACCGACATCGAGCGGCGGGAATTTTTGAAGCTCAGGTTGGTACATTTGAAATGTTATTTATTTTTACAAGGTATTTATGTTTGAATGTTGCATTTATTTTAATAATATTCATAATTTAATTACTTATATTGTAATATTAGGATCAAATTTCTGGACATTTATTAGTATTAATTAGTATAATATTATATTGTACTATTAGGATCAAATACAAATTATGAGCAAATTTGAATATTATATTGTAATATTAGGTTCAAATACAAATTAACTACTAGTTGACTACTAATATTAATTAGTAGCGAACATTATGTACCTTAGAAATTTACTAATAATAGTAATTAGTAACGAATATTAGTTCCGAATATTAGTAAAGAATATTAGTTACGTATAAAAAGTTAAAAAGTAACAAATAATAGTAATTATATTAAAAAATTTAAATAGAATTAGTAATTCACTACTAATGATAATTAGTAGTACCTAATATTAATAATTATAATACTAATTGATATAATTACAAATAATGTAAGTCCTAATTCATATTACTATATAGTAATAATTGAAATGTTACTTCAATTTGAAATGTTAGTTATGTATAAATGTTTGTTATATGTAAATGTTAGTTATATTTGATTGTTTATTATATGTGAATGTTAATTACATTTAAATGTTTAGGGTGCACTCAGAAATTGAGTACTAGTTATTAATTTTGTTACATCTTCTTCCCCCAACTATTAGGACCCACATATGACGCTTAATTGTCGCTTCTCTTAAGAAGATCGTGAAGTACGATCCTAGGTTCGTGACATACCTTGCCCCCATAGGTCTAGGTCAGTTGCGTGACTGCTTGGATTTTACCCCTGATTCTGAGCTGATCACCGCATTGGTCGAGAGATGGCGTCCCGAGACGAGCACTTTTCACTTGTACCACGGTGAGGCAACCATAACACTCGAGGACATGTACTTTCTCACTGGTCTGAGCATCGATGGTGTGCTTGTGGAGTCGCAGAGGCGCATTCCGACTGTGGATTCTGATCTGCAGATTTACGTTGAGCAGCTTCTGGGGAAGAAACCATCTACCGTTGACCTGTCTGCTGGCAGAGTGAAGATGTCGTGGTTGCGTAACCACTTTGGCACCATCAGGGATGACGCCGACCAGGAGACTATCGAGCAGCACTGTCGCGCATACATTCTGGACTTCTTCGGCAGCTGCATCTTTGCTGATCGGTCAGGATCACACGCCTCACTCTTCTTCCTTCCACTGCTCGAGGACATGAGCCAGATAGGCGAGTACGCTTGGGGGGCTGCCGCACTTTCATGGCTATATAGGGAGCTTGGCCGGTGTGCTTTCCGCATAGAGAGCAACCCGTCCCGCGACCACGTAGGTGACATTGGAGGTTGGATGGCACTGGTTCAGGCGTGGGCCCTGGAGAGATTTACGTCCATTGCACGTCGAGTCCACAAGAGTCGACAGATTGCACCGACGCACTCCCCCATTCCACGTATGACTAGGTTCGGGCTACGACTTATTCTTCCATTTTCATGGTTTATTCCATCTTATCAAGTTGTATGAATGACGTGGTTCATTCCGCAATTTTGTAGCTGGAAAGAATGGTATCACGCGAAGACCAGATACATCCTTGTTGGGGGGTACCGCCAGCTGTTTGACGATGGGACTCCATTCGTGGTATTGTATTCTAACAAGAAGATCGTGTTTTTTCCCTTACAGTTTAGGTTTCGTAGTTGTCTAACTTTCTACTTTATTTCATATAGTGGTGTCCCTACTCGGCGGACCGTGAGCATTACAGTCCAGGGACTTTCCCCATCCATCGCGTCGTCACACCGCTTATCTGCTTCTTCAGCGCTATGTGGCATAGGCCTGATAGAGTGCTGCGTCAGTTTGGGATGGACCAGCCTGTCCCTACATGGGATCAGCCAGTAGGTGAGGTCATCAGTAACCTGGAGCTGACACAGCGTGGATGGCATCGTACTGATGTGGTAGCTAGATTTGCTGGATATCGAGACCTGTGGTCCACTCGTGTTGACCACATCGCCTCAGGCCCGTGGCTGCGGAGCGAGGAGAGGGAGTCCTATCACTTCCACGACGAGATCAACTAGTGGTATCATGGCATCACTAGACGTACAGTTTCTCGCCGAGGAGCCGTGGACCAGTCTTTGGTACGTAGGTTCTGTCATAATTATTACAACTACTTCTAGTTACATGTTTAACCATTCTAATTATGTGTTGTAGCTTGATGGCATGGAGAGGCTATACGTGACTACTGGCTAGTCACATATCACGCCTCAGGAGCAGCAGGAGATGCATGCTACACTGAGGTCAATGATGCATGCTTCAGGCGGGATCCATAGGACGTCTGAGTCTAGGAGGGCACCCCGGCAGGCCACCCATCCACGACATGCTGACTACCCAGTGCCTGACCCGCCAGCCGCCAGGATTCCTTCTACACGTAGAGTCCGACAGCATGTAGATGTCCCCCCTGTCCCGCGATTGTGGGAGCCGACATTGCCTCAGTGGGATCCACATCACCAGCAGACCCGATACTCTGACCACTATCCATTCGACACTACAGGCGACGCGAGTTTCGATTATATGGGGAGTCAGGACTACACCCAGCCGGAGGACTACACACAGCATCAGGATTACACACAGCATCCGGACCCGACCCAGCCATACCCCACTCCTACAGTCCCCACTGGAGGCTATACATCTTACGCCCCTCCATCCGGGTCTCAGTGGGGTCCTTCCTCATCGTACGCCGGTCCATCCGGGTCTCAGTATGTCACACCACCCGTAGTGACATATGAGGCATCTTTCGATGATGATGATACTCCACCCGCCGACGGGCAGCATCGATATGGACTGAGGCGAGAGCCTACGCAGAGGATGTGCGCTACTGGAGGCCATGAGCTGGGGGCACATTGGAGGGGACAGGGTCGGCGTAGGGGTCGAGAGGGTAGGGGTCGACAGGGTGGGGGTCGGGAGGGGAGGGGTCGTGATGGGAGGGGTCATGAGTAGTTATAGTATGTTATGAGTATATTTCATTGTATTTCGTATTTCAGAGTACTTCATAGTAGACGTTTGTTTCATGGTATTCGACTTTATAATTGATCACAACATTTCATCTTATGAGATCACAATACCCTAGAAATGCAACATATAATTGATCACACATTTCATCTTATGAGTTGACAACACCCTAAAAATGGGTCATGTAGCAATAATTATGTTCACATAGAAATAATTGCCAACCCACGTGAAAAAAGCTGCAGCTCCTCATTAAGTCAACCACTTATGGACGCCACAATAATTTGTAACGTATAATTGACATCACGCGTGAAAAAGTTGGAGTTGTTCTGCAATTCTGGCATCCACTAACTGAATTCTGTCTTCCTTACATTATATAGAGGCGTGAGTCCATAAACAATTTCTGACTAACTCTTCCAAACTACTCGAAACCTACTAGAACTCTCAATATCTTGTAACCATAGAAAATGAATTTCGCGTTTTGGCTCCGATGGGATGGCGAAATAGTACACGGCCAACACGGTGGGGTGTGCTACAGCGGGGGGAAATTATGTCGCCTCAAAATGACGAGGCAACCTTCACTACAACAGGCATGTCCAGTGTTCTTGCGAAAGATGGGGGTAGGATCTTCGGCGGTGTTGCGGACTATCATGTATCGATGTCCAGTTTTTGGGAATGACCAAATTGTGGCACACTACCCACTCATTCTTAATGACGTTACTGGGTTATAGGTTATCTACAACATCATGACAACCCAATCGGACTACCGAGTGGCAGAGCTATACTTCGAGTTAGACCACCGTGGGACGCCAGGCCAGGGAGACTCTACATTCATGGGCGATGGAGCGAGTGCCTGTTATAGTGGTCAGAGCAGTCAGAGCAATCACACACAAGTACGTGGCGATAGCAGGCAAGAAAGTACGGTAGCGCACTTAGGAAATGAGATAGAAGGACACTCATCAGAAAGCGACATCAACTCGGAGCAGGACGCAACACATGTCTCTGAGCCAGACATTGAAACTCAACCCTTTGTGAATGCGCAACCACCAAGAGAATACACCCCCCAAGCCATTTCACACATTTACCAGACGATATCGGTGACCTAATGACTACAAACAACAATGAGTACGACGTTCATAATGTTCCACGGTGGCACATTGATGGGCCAGGGTTTGGAGTTGGGCAACAATTCGAAAGCAAGCTTGTGGCTCAAACTAGTCTGAAGCAATATGCACTCAGGAATAACCGCATGTTATGCACGACACGGTCTAGCAAATGGTTGCTTGAGCAACGATGTCATGGATATCAACGCAACGGATGCCCGTGGAGGATAAGGCTAACTACAGATGAGAGCGATGCGTGGACGGTAAAACAATTCAATCCGGCCCATACGTGTTTGGGCAGTCAGAACAACATCAGTTCGACCCAGCTGGACGTTGATGTCATAGCCGATGCAGTCACGCCCTTTGTCCAGGCACGCCCCCATATTCGTATCAACCTTCTTCAGACAGAGATACATACTATGTACGGACGACAAATTTCGTACAAGAAGGCATGGAACGGCAAACAGCGCGCCATGGAGCGGATATATGGTAATTGGGAGGAATCATACAACGAGTTACCTACCCTAATGAAGGCAATACAAGATCGGAACTATGGGACGGAAGTTGAATTCGTCATGAAAGAATGGACAACGGTTGATGGAGATACAATCATCCAATTCGACCGTGTGTTTTGGAGTTTTGCCCCGTCCATTGAAGGTTTCAAACATTGTCCTCCTGTGCTCATCGTCGATGGTACCTTCATGACCGGAAAATACAAGCACACACTACTCATGGCTAGTTCGTTCGATGGTAATAAGAACATCTTCACTGTGGCTTTCGCAATCGTGGATGTTGAGAGCAAGGAGACTTGGGAATGGTTCTTTGATTGCATACAACGACGAGTGACACAGAGACGCGGAGTATGTGTCATATCCGACCGACATGTGGGCATCGTGAGTGCAATGGAGAAAATCCAATTTGGATGGCATTGGCGATGGTGCGCCAGACACTATGTAAGCAATTACAACAAAGCCACCAAGAACCCAAAAATGAAAAACCGCCTTATGAATTTAGGTCAGTATCATGACACTCCACCAAGTACTTAACAATTTCAGCGTATATCATTTGTAATCCATTCTTTTTTACCTGCAGCTAAACGCCGGTCCTTCAGAATGTTCACAAAGGGGGCAACAAGATTCGCAAGGGACGACCCCGTAAATAAAAAAATGGGCGCTTGAAGATCAATTATATTGGTCAAGAGCCGTAGACGCTCAACACGACGGGGCACGATGGAACCAATTGACATCAAACATGGCGGAGAGCGTGAATGGGGCATTCAAGTCAATCCGGGCTCTCCCTGTTGCAGCTTTGGTGGAATCCACTTTCTACAGGCTGCAAACGTATTTTGAAGATCGACGAAAGAGGGTTCGAGAAGAACAGGCGGCCGGTGAAATCTGGACGAAGAAGTGTCTTAAGCGCCTGCAGAAAAGAGTGAATAAGGCCACTTCCCACACAGTGAGGCAATTCGATTACGAAGCTGGCATATTCGAAATACAGACGGCGATAAATCGCAGCAACGGGAAGGGAAACGATAGGCAAGAAGTTCGCTTGGACTACGAGGAGGGGGACGGTCATTGCTCCTGCGGCAAGTTCCAACAGTGGAAGATGCCTTGTTCACATGCTGTGGCCGCATGTAACGCCGCCAATCAAGATCCCTTATACTACGCCAACGACCATTACAGGCTGGAAACAGTAAAACAAATATACGGACGGAGTTTCCTCCCTATCGGCTAGAAAGACGACTGGGTGCCTCATGGAGGGCCTAAGTTGATGCCTGACCCAGGAAGGGTCAGGGAGATGGGGCGACCACGACATTCTCGCATACGCAACGAGATGGATTGGGTTGAAGATATTGAGCCTCACTGCAGTTACTGCCATGAAGAAGGGCACAATAGGAGGACGTGCCGACGTGCGAGGCGAAGCAGCAGAAATCCAAACCCTACAAGGAACGGTTAATTGCACTATGAAATGTTTTAGTATTATGGGTTTGGTAGTTTGTGTTTGGTAATCTGTATTTCAAATGTGTGTGTTGTCAATTTCATGTTTCAGTTTCAATGTAACCTAATGTTTTGTAGTTGTACTATGACGTTACTTTTATTAGTCAATCCTTCAACTGAGAAAGACTGCAACTATGTCATAACAACAAATGAAATTTGACAGCACAATGAAGAAAGGCTGCAACTACAACCCAGTCATTTTATTAACTTTTATAATGACGCGAACAACGACAACAACAACAACAACGACAACAACAACAACAACAACAACAACAACAACAACAACAACAGCAACAACAACAACAGAAATAACAAACACACTAGGCCCAACATGGATGTCAATTGTAAGGACAAGGTCCGGGTGGTGGTGGGGGAGGCCCTTCCCTGAGCAACCTATTGATTGAAACGTGCAACCATGAAATTTCTTCCCTCAGTTCTCGAATAATGTTGTCCTTCTCCTCAACGATGTCATCCTTCTTCCTGTTCGCTCGAACAAGTAGTTCGTCCTTCGCCCGAATGATTTGGTCCTTCTCCTTAATAGCAACCATGATTGAAACGTGCAACCATGAAATTTCTTCCCTCAGTTCTCGAATAATGTTGTCCTTCTCCTCAACGATGTCATCTTTCTCCCTGTTCGCTCGAACAAGTAGTTCGTCCTTCACCCGAATGATTTGGTCCTTCTCCTTAATAGCAGCATCCACGGCCTCCCGCACCTCCAGTTTTTCATAATAACCACACCCCTTCTCCTACAGATCAGAAATCAAACGTAGAGGGTTTTGATAACTAGGAAAATGAATAAAATTAAATTCGAACCCTTTTTTTTTACCTCTCTCTCACGAGGGCAGCCAAAATAGAGTTCCAGATCACCCGGTCGAACGGATCTAGTCGCCCTTAAGTCACACCAGCAGTTAACCACACTGGCCTCATAAACGAACAAGTCCTCCTCCACCGGCTTCTTCAACTTGTGCATTACCCTCTCAGTATCTGTCACTACAGAACAACAGTACACAAGATTAATGCGTTAAACGCAAAAATGAGATAAGTACAAAGCACCCAAACGAATTTCACTTACGCTTACTCTTCCGAGACCTAGAGCCAGAGTTGAAGAACGACATATTTCTAAGCTTGGTGACGGCTGCCTACTTCAAATTCTAAGTTTACGGCAAGGGAGGTGAGTGGTCCAAAACTGCATCATAGAGGGGGTATTTATACTGAAAATTGAGGCCTTAGGGTTTCTTCAGACCCAGGCAGCGCTGCGCCACCTAGCCAGCGCATTGCTGGCTGGGTTTGAGGAAACCCTAACGGAGATTTGACGGTAGCTAATAAAACTGTGCAGCCAGCGCTGCGCCTGCTGGGTAGCGCTGCGCTGGCTGGGTGGCGCAGCGCTATCTGGCTGGCGCAGCGCTGCCTGCCAGTCATATTGTGCTATTTCTGGATATTTTTACGCATTTGGCTACTGACGGTACATATTTTTTAAAATTGTGCTACAAAATTCCAATTCCCCTCCAAGTAGTGGTGGATTTGGAATCTCAGATGTTCGGACAAAACGTAAGAGTGAGAGATATTCAAAAGCTAGTAATACGAAATTTGCTGACCCAGTTTGTCAGGATGGATATGTTTTAAGGGTGTTGCCAAGCAATGTATTATTTGAAGAGATGATATAATTACAATACTTATATATAAGGACTCGAACCTCTTGCCCAAACCAAACTCGTGCAACTCTACGAAATTGGTCTGCCAACTCATCATATACCATGTGAAACATGGGCATTGCACACACATTGGGGGATACCTCGAGCCCACAATCCAAGGCTTTGTTTCCCTGTGACCCCAATCCATTAACCCGTTAGCGGAACCATCATATAGTGACCATGTTCTAGAGTCTCAAAACTCATGACAACCTGCTAATGTATAATATAATCTACCATAATCCATAATCCAACACCAATATCATGACCCATCCCTCTCTTTCGAAAAAATTATATTAAATAAAATCTTTTATATCTCAAAGTTCAACATAATACTTCTCCGAGTTGTACACAATGTATAACAATAATTCGTAAATCTAGCATAATACCTCATCTCATCATGCACATGTCACAAACTCCTTATAAAACCTCGGCGTGTACATCAATATTTTGCGTTCGAATCTCAACACCAAGATCGGCCACTAGACGAAATGGAATGACCGTAAAGACGAAGGAAAAGAACAAAAACTTTGGGTATACGGTTAACCCATAACTGAAAAAGGGATATCCTATACGTATAGACAGTACATAGTATATAGTTATAGGTAGGGTTTTGTAGTTAGCCAAATGTAACTGCATGTGACATTGCATTCATTGGGACTATACATTCTAAAAAGGAAGAGCTATAATAGGGACAATTCTAGGCTGACTTTTTACGTATACACATTACATATAGTATAGTATAGGCCACGTAATTAAATAACAACAAAGGACATCAAGTTCAAGTTACACCCTTTGGGTCTTTGTTACGTGAAAATGGACAGGCAAATAAGTCCATGGTATAGTTCTAGCTGCCTCAGACTTCCCAAACCAGATATATAGACCCATAACTTGAGAAAAATATGTACATGGCAAATTTTACACCTCTTGCACTACATAGTCAACCTATAAGGTTTCGTATTCGTGAAGTCTGTTCAAGCAATTTTGTGCTCCTGATCTCACGAAACCGTAAGTAGCTCGTATTGATAAGAGGATCGAGTTAATCCTTGCAAAATCAGAATTTCAGCGCACAAAATTGGCTATGCTCGACAATGAGACGGAGATCGGAGCTTCCCGTCGTGTTCACCGAGGTTGATCGCTATTAGGGATAGAATTTAGAGATCAGAAAGAAATAAGGAGGTCGTTGGTAAATGGTGTGGCGGTGGTAAATGGTGTTTGTGAGATAAGGTAGATAAATTGTGTGATCCAAACATGTCCTTGATTTAACAGATGGAATATTGGATGAAAAAATAGATTGTTGATTTTATTGAATTGGGTGACATTTTAATACATTCTGAATTAAAACACTAAATATAAGCTAAAACTATTAGTATTAAGTGGACCAATAACACGTTGCCACGTGGCGGCGTAACCGGTGACGCTCGTCACCGGGGTGTTCACCTTATTTTAATTACTCTGAACTTGGAGGATGGTTGAATCATGACCAGGAAAAACACCTCATATCCGCAACTGTCTACCATTTAAAAAAATGTCTTGAGTTTAATTGTGGTAAAACAAATACACCACTATTGGGTCAAAAACACCGGCGATCACTTAAGTATGAGTCATGTAACAGTGTGGTTACCTAACTATGTTTTGTAACAGCGTGGTCACCTAACTATGTAAATCGTAACCGACAGGCATCTGTGTCGATTTTTACCGAATCTTCAGTGAATTTACCAGCTTAGAGGGTCACATCAACAACAAAATATTTTTATTTCATCTTCTCCATGTTAACAATATTATTTTGTTGGCTTATGTTGTCTTCTGAGCTAGCAAATTCGCAAGAGATTTGGTGAAAAATCGTCGGAGATGCTTGTCAGTTATGATTTACAAACTTAGGTGACCTCGCTGTTACATGACTCATACTTAGATGACCGCATGTTGTTTTCACCCCACCACTATTACAACTTGGAATTTACACCTAAGCCCCAATCGATTAGAAAGAATAATTACTTACATATAGGCTATAGCCCATAAAACATAAGAAAATATCAAATTAAGATTTTAGGAGAAAAGCAACCAATTATTCATCAAAAACAATAAAAAAAGCAACCAATTAATTAGTGGCTAAGGCAAATAATAATAGCTAGCCCATCATTTCGCATCCACCAACTGCCTAACGACCTCCATCAACTGTCCTAATTAAAATAAAAATATGCATTTGCCTCCTAATCATAGCTTAATCCTTGTTAAACAGTCAAATTAAAATATATATAATATTATTAACCTTGGAATTAATTAATGATTTGAGTAGATTTTGGTTTGGTGCATGCACGCTCACCCTTTTCTCACGTTAGCTATACATAACTAGGATTCTTAGTCAACGGTCAAAAGACCCTCCTTTCGATTTAAATTATAATATACGCCATCTCCTTTGTTTGCTCTCTCCTTTAATTTCTTGTTGGTTTTATTTGTTTATATAAAATATTAAAATTCAATCTAATTTAGTTATCAACCTAACTATTCCTTCAATGTAGGGTTTTCATTATTCAAAAAAATTTGGTGGAAACACCCTTTTTGTACGTCATGGTGGTGGACAAGTTAGCAGTAGTGGAGCCAGGACGCAAGTAAACTCTGTGCCCGATACATAAAATACAATGAGCTAAAAATAGTTTTGTAAGAAAAACACATATATTTTAGCTATTTGGGTCCAGGGGACCCTGGGTTCAGACCCAGGGTGGCCTCCCCCTGCCTCCGCCACTGCAAATTACATGTATGTAACTCGAGTGTTACTAGATAGGTTACCTGAGTAACAGTCAAATAACATTCAAATAACACATTAATAAGTGCTACTAAAAGTAACATTCGAGTAACACCAAAATAATATGTTTCCCATAACCATGACAAACAAAAAAGGTATATGCACTGAAACAGACGGTTTATATTAAGTTTTCATTTGTTATTTTTAATTTAATAACTTTTTGTTTAAAGTTTTATGATTCATTTAAAATTATAATTTCAGGCACTAAGTAAGGTGGCACGTGATGAGCGACAGACCCGTTTTGATCAGATTCACATGTGGATCCAACATGGCTCTCAGCCACGTCCCACGTGTAGATGTTACAGATTTAATCCTATATATTTATTATATTTTGTATTTAACTTGTTTTTTTTTTTATTTTTTGGTATTTAACTTTGAAAAATAATTATAATTCTTTTTAGGTTTAAAAGCTTTCCAAAAGTGAATGCAGAAGCTAGTAGGGTGGCTTTTCAAGCTAGCCACGAGCCAGTCTCCTTTCGTCTTATGGATTGGCCCTATTGATGAGGATCCACGTCAGCTGGGATAAAGGTTTAGATTTAATGGAAACTTAATTAATTAAACTTGATTATTTATAATTAAACTTAATTATCAGACAGCTGTTTGTCTTGAGTTGGTTTGATATTGAAGTTTGTTCGACCCTTACTATGAGGAAATGGGTCCTCTTGTCTTCAAATTTGTCCAACTCATGTACCAAAGTCGTAGTGTTGGTTTATGGATTTCGAATGACGATATTGACTTCTATTGTTAATAATTTTGTAGCATACTAATTAGTAATTAGCTTATCAATTTAATGAAAATTAAGTATTTTTTAAACTTATAAATTTGAGATGAAATGAATGGTGATTCGGAGGGTTCTATAAAGATTAACTTCTTCGTGAATTGGAGACCAAAGGTTACAAAAGAATAAGGATACCACTTGAGTAGGGCTGTATATGAGCCGAGCCGAGCCGAGCTTTGGCCAAGCTCAGGCTCGGCTCAATAAGGAATATAGCTGGCTCAAGCTCGGCTCAAGCTCGATTCGAGCTCGAAGATGTGAGCTCGAGCTCGGCTCGTTAGAAAAAAATTAGAGCTCGAGCGGCTCAAAATGAGTGTTAACGAGCCAAAGCTTGATAAAAGCTTATCGACCTTAGCTTGAACTGAAATTGGGCCATAAATTCTAGGCCCTTTCAAGCTCAAGTTAGGGTCAAAGCCGATAAAAATTTACTTTAATGATCCATAGACCATTCAAGTCTCTAAATTGAGACTATTCATCTAAATGTCTAGACCTTGTTA